>QANW01010978.1:11988-105016 GCA_003254865.1 Dryas drummondii | reverse complement strand
TGGGCTTTGATTTTGGTGGTTAAGGGTGGATGAAGATGATGATGATGAGAGTAGTAGAAGAAAGAAAAAAACAACTGGGGATTTGATTGAGGGATCTGTGATCTGTATAATGATGGAGATGTTTTTCTGGTTGTGCAGGGGAGGCGGGGGGAGGCGGTGGGGATTCTGGGCTTTTGTTTTTTTTTATTTTAAAATTCAATTATTTTTTAATATTTTATATCATTTTTAAAGTTTTATTAATATTTTATTATTTTTGGTTTACGTGGCTATTTTTTAATATTTAATGGTGGGGTCCGCGTGTGCCACGTCAGCGCCACGTAGGCATTTAACGGTCAGACTAACGGAGGTATTCAATTGACAAAAAACATAAGTTGATGTATCCTAATGAAAGTTTGTAAATCAGAGGTACCCAACTGATAAGTGATGTATAGTTAAGATATATATATGTAATTAACCCTAAAAAATTAAATGGAAATATTTGTCTTGCACCCTCGTGGGTTTTGGCTCATGCAACGGGTTGAGATCTCCTATCCCCAATCCTCATGTCCCTCCCTGTCCTCTCTCCCAGATTTTGAAAAAAAAAAATAATTTTTTTTTTTTTAAGTAAAACAAGAATTAAGAAGGGGCCTTCAAAATCTGAGAGAGTGGACAGGAAGGGAGGGGGATAGGAGATCTCAACCCTCATGCAACACCCATGTGGCAGTTGCATTATGCTTCATGCACCATGCACATAGGTGTTGCTTGTTCGGGAGCTGGTTATTTCATTTTCTTATTATTATTAATTTATGGTGACATAATTAGTATTTTTTTATGTTTATTTTGTTATATTTTCCCTATTGAATATTCTACAATTAATATGGTTCATAATTAAAGTGAAAGTACGGCTTCTTTTTTTTGGTTGAACTCCATTTTAGTGTTTAACCAAAAAAATTGGTGCAACTAATTTTGGCCGGTATTCCACATCTCCCAAAACAAAATTTGGTGTTCCAACGCTACTTAACCGGAAGGTATAAATTTTTGTAATAATAAAAATTTCAAATTATAAGAGGATAGTAGTTATTAATTAAACATAAATTGTAGAAGAGAGGTAATGTGGGAATAAACAGAAGTTGTCTTTTTAAGTAACACTTTTGGATTTGATAATAGGCAAGTGGCCAATGATAGCATTTAACACAATTGTTGTTTCACATCCCAATAGCTTAAGCTTTAAGGAGTAATTGCTAACCAACACCCTCCACAATTTAAGTTAGATTCCCTACAATTGCATTCTCTCAATTTAAGTTGAATTTCACATGTTAGGCTCATGGTAGAGAGACCCATATGTGAAGGGGAGTGTTAAAATATAAAACAATTGTAGGTTCACATTCAAACAACTTAAGTTATTTACACTATGTTTAGATTTTTAGGCAAAGTAATGGGTTTTAATGTCCATGTTTTCCACAATATAGACGGTTTTATGTATGAGGAATATATGGTGGTGAAAATTTCTGTTGAAGGGTTTGGTATCCACCAGCCTGTTGGATTTTCTTTGACAAAAAGTTGGTTGCAACTTTCCTCTTTGTTTTGATACTCTATGCAGTGGTTAGCTCCATAGAATTCACTAAATTGTTTCCCACCGTACTCTTCCCTTCTAATCCATCCATTGGTGGGAGGATGAGAGATATGTAATGCTATATGGACCACATTTTCATATCATATTGTAGACTACATCTTTAATAGAGGCGAAATGTATAAAAGTGGGTCTCGTCTTTATTAGAAATGTAGTTTAAAATGTGTTCAGAAAATATTGTTCAAATAGTATTATTGATTGAAAATAAGGCTTGAAACCTATAAAAATAAGTCTCACCTTTATTAGAAATGTGTAATACTATATGGACCACATTTTTAAATCACATTGTAAATCACATCTCTAATAGAGGTGAAACTTATAAAAATAGGTCTCATCTTTATTAGAGATATGGTTTAAAATGTGATCTGAAAATATGGTTCAAATAGTGTTATTGATTGAAAATAAAGCTTGCACTTCAAATTCCTCAAAACCTGGATTGTTTCTTCAATTGTTTATTTGTTTGGTATTGCATATATAGTAAAGTGTTGGAGTGGTTTCAATCCATGCACGCTATAATTTTAATTTACCTATAAGGAATACTAACAATCGTCACAACTGTCATGTTAGTTCAATCTTCGTTTGTTCATGTATCATATCGGAGTTCCATGCATGATTTTTGCGAACAACCAAGATTGGACAATTATAATAGTTGCGACTACCTCTTGGAGAAAAACTTGTGTGGGGTTGTTCATGCCAAACATTACGTTAATTGGCAGTGTAGTTGAGTTAAAAGATGACATGTGTACAAGAAAGAATATTATAATCAAATTTGGATAATGTCATCTTTTAGTGGTTATTATGCCGCTTAATATTGTCACATGGTAGAAACAACCTTATACAAGTTTTTCTCCTATTTGTGGCATTTCTCTTCTACTTATTTACAGATGAATTGAGAAGGAAAATGGAGTGAATAAGTGTTTTAGTGGTTATATTTATAGGATTTACCATTTTCTAAAGAAAAAAAAAATAAAAAAAAAATATATGTATTAGGATTTACCATTTCGTATACTATGTTTTGAGTAATACTAGGTGTACTACATTTTTGGTATCATATGTATACCAAATCTTTAATAGAAAAGAGGCTCATCTATTGAAGTGGATCTCACCTTAATTAGAGATGTGGTACACATGTGGTATTAAAAATGTGGTACACCTAGCATCTTTGTTTTGTTTTTGAAATCAATTAATGAGACTAGAACATTTCATCTGACAAATTTTTGTTCATTCTTTTTGCTGACTAGTTAAGCATGTTTAATTTTATACCTGCTGTTGGGATTAGAATTTGGTTATATATATACAAATAAATGTGAGTTTGTAAGATCTTGGCAGGTACGAGAAAGTATAAAAGGGGAGATAATGACAAGCACAAGTAGAATAATGAGAGGAGAGGACATGGTAGAAATGGAGGCCTCTGCAGCATCAATCCATATGTATTTCCACCCTTGCTATTATTTTAGACTTGCCAGTCTTGCATTTCTCAAGTGTCTGGGATTGGACTTTACCTCTGAGAGTTCTTCAACCCCACAAAGAGGAAAGAGAAAAGAAAGCTGACATGGATTTCTCCTGCCACCGGATGGTGAAAAGTTTGCCTAATTTTGTGTTGCAAGGGGTGATGGTAGTGTATATTTTCCCTTGAACTTGAAGCAAAGCCGTCTCCAACAAGTACCGGTAGCTCCACTAATCGAAACCAATTGCGGAGTTGTATATGGTTCAATTGGGGGGTACCAGAGAGTGTATGTAGGAACTCATCGAGCTCCAATTTATGCACTCAACTGTAAACATACCACATTGATTGAAAATGATATTCACTCAATTGTAGGACCATTGTTTGAAAATGAAATTTAGTTGTAATTTAATGCATCAATTGTTCGACCAAACAACTTATCTTTTTAAATTGACATGCACCTTCACTCCAACATCTGTTTACACACACGACCACATCTGTTTACATGCACCTTCCATGTCTGTAGTAATGTTGTGGTTCTCTGGTTCTGCATTGAGCTTCCTGGTCTGCAGCTTTGCTGTGGTGCTCTGGTTCCATAGCTTGGGTCGGTTTGTGCTGATTGCAGATTCTTGTAAAGTTGTAATCGTCTTTTCTTGCATTTGTGCAGCTTTGGTTCGTTTGCTTTCTGCCGCTTGGCTATTCTCTTCTTTTCTCTTTGGGCTTTGTGCTTCCTTGCACCTTATTTGTATTTTGACGTTGTGCTGGGGTCTTTCACTCTCTCCTTGTTGCCTTTGGTTAATGAGTGCTTCTATTTGAACATCTTTGGTCTTTTGGCTCTTTTCAACACCCCATTTACTTACTACCGACCCATATAACTTTTAGTTTTTAGACAGTTTTCCGTTACACACCCTTAACATTCCCAAAATACTCAAATTGAAAAAAAGCAAACAAACATTCCCAAAATACCCAAAATACCCAAAATACTCAAATTGAAAAGAGTGCTGNGTTCCATTGCTCGTACCGCAGAACCATGAGCTCAAATTCGACCCCGAGGCTGTGGGGGAAGGAGATGGACAGTAGACTCAAAGCCCTTTCAAGTGGGGAAGGGACGCCGGCGTCGGTGAGTGGGAGGACTGAGTCAGTTGTGTTAATGGAGGAAGATGAGCCTAAAGAATGGGTGGCACAAGTGGAGCCTGGTGTGCTCATCACTTTTGTTTCTTTGCCCCAAGGAGGAAATGATCTCAAGCGTATTCGATTCAAGTACTTTCTCTTGTTTGGAGTTGATATGATAGTGAGGATTCTGATTTGGTTGAGCGTGGATGTGTGTGATCACATGAACCACTGTATCTTTTGTGATCACAGAGGGCTGCGTGGGTGGGTGGGTGTGGTCGGGTAAGGGAGATGAAGGGGGGTGTGTGTGTGTTTTTTTTTTGTCTGTTGATGGGGTGTGCAAAAGAGAAAAAATGGAGTTGGGGTGTGTTGGGTGAGGGTGTGTCTTTTTCTTTAATTTTTTATTGTTTTTTTACAAAAGGGTGTGCAAAAAGAAAAAAAAAAAGGTGTGCAAATAGCAGTACTCATTGAAAAATACTCATTGTTAATAATGATGTTGATTGCACGGTAGACTGTAAGCCAATCAATTAGTGTTTGCATCCGTTGCGTTGTCTAGATATTAACATTTCATAAATACTATTGTACTTATGCATATATATAAATGTAGAGGGCCCTTCAAATGTGGTATACTTTATTTTAACCATAATGAGGTATATATTATTTGTGAATTTCACTCCGCATTGTAGTTTGATGATCAGAGCCGTTTATTTTCTAAGTCTCTATTTAAGGATCAATTCTGCAAAAAATTAGAAGAATTGAAAACCATTAAGACATATAATTGTTATCAAATAAATACACGAACATAACAGTTTCGATAAACACTTAAATTGGTCACCATTTAATCAAATGGTTAAACAATTTACATTTTGTCTAAATTTTTGCAGAGATGATCTTTGAATTAAGACTTAAAAAATAGACTACTTCGATCATCAAGTTACAATGCAAAGTTCATTCTACAAATGATATCTCATTATTGTTGTTATTCTACCTCAAGTGTAAGGTTGTCAAATTTTAGTATGGAAATGGAAGTAAGGGGTTGTCGTACCCAAGAGATTGGATTGAGATTTCAACCACAAACTAGATTGATTTTAGGGTTATAAAACTAACAAACAACCTACTATGTACTATGCAAAGCCAAGAATAAACATAATGGTATGTGCAAATGTGTAGTATTAAGTTGTTGTTTGGTTGATTGATGATATGTACTATGCAAAGCCAAGAATAAACATAATGGTATGTGCAAATGTGTAGTATTAAGTTGTTGTTTGGTTGATTGATGATAAGTAACACTAAAATTTGAAACTAACAAATGGAAATGCAAGAAATTCAAGTACAAATTAAATTTAATGATGATAAAGGATTTGGGGTTATTAAGGGTTCATACTAACCCTCTCATGTAACAAACAATGCAATTAGTGATTATGCTAAATTAGATAGATTAGATTCTCTCCTAACCCCCGATCAAGGTAAATTAGGGCACATCCTTTTTCATGTTATCAACTATCCCAACTAAGGTGATAGGTAACTATCTAAGATTAATGTCATAGCAAACCCTAGGTGCATAAAGTTCTAAGGATGAGGAATCCAAGCAATTAAAACAATCCAACCAATGTACTTTTAAATTACCATACTCTTATGTAACAAGCTTTAGAAACTAAAGGTTATCAATCTCCAATTTCTACATGACAACATTTCTCATATGCACAAGTGGTACATTCAGACATACAAGTCATGATCTTTAAACTAGCATAAGAGCATATATATCCAAAAGGGCATTTATATCACAAATCACAAAGTCATTACATGGTTGGGCTAGGGCTACATCCCTAGCCCCAAATCCAGAAACTATTCACTAGCCATAAAAGTTACAAACAATATCACAAATTGAATCATATATGGAAATAAGAAGAAAAAGAGAAAACTCTAGATGTTGAAGCCAAGCTCCCAAAGGGTGTCACTCCTCCAAGGATGCCCAAAATAGCTTCTTGTCATAAGTGCCTCCAAGCTCCTCTTGCAATAATGGTGGTGAATATGGTAGATGGGTGTGTGTTTGGCTTTTTGGAGAGGAAGAGTTGATGGAGGAAAGATGGAGAAAAGAAATGATGAAGAGAGATGAGAAAAGGCTAGGGTTTTGGAAGATGGAAGATGAGATGTGTGTTTTTGAGATAAGATGAGATGATGGAATGAATGATGAAATGAGTGAAATTAGAGAGGATGGAGGGGGGAGCTCGAAAATGATAGAGTGTTTTATGGTTTGGGTGAGTTGTTATGTCTAGAATATGTGGCTAGGATTAAAAGGAAATGAATGGATAAGGTTTGGTTAATTAAAAAATGAGAATATTTCATCTTATCCCTCAATGGATGATCCTTAAAGGATGTTGAGATAGGTAGATGTTCTCTTTGCCTCATTTAGAGCCTTTACATTGTGGTTTCTGAATTTTGCTTAGAATGGACAAACAAAGGGGAAGGAAAGAGAGCATGTGATAGGCAATTATCCAAAATGGAAAGATGTCTTCGGACCACTTTATCATTTTGCTGACAAGATTTTTGAGCTGTCTTTGTAGAACAATTTGGAGGTCTTAACAAACTCAGAAATTTACATTTTACATATCAATAGAAAGCTCTGGATGTCTTCTTTCCAACGATATATTATATGCCTTAATCCAAGCTTGAACCAAAAAGTTATGCCCTATACAATACAGCTGACTCAGTTTTCCTCGGGTGTAGTTTTGGGCTGACTTTGAAATTCAAAATGAACATCCTAAAAGTCTTCAAATGTTACAAAATTTAACATGAAATAACTTCAAGGTGTTAGCTTCTATCTCCAATTGGATTCATGTTAAAATATATTAAGGAGAATAAATGGTAAAATTTCTCATTTTATTGCTCGGAATCTAAAAACACAAAACTAAATGAAATTTAAAGCTTTTAATTAAATGAACTCACAAAAACTAAATAAGAGAAATATAAAAGGATGTGAATTTATGAACATATCAATTATAACTAAAATGAATTATACCTGATTTGAAGTGTCTTATTTATATATATATATCAACATAATCCTATGACCCATTAAAAGTAAGAAATGAAAAAATCTAGGCATTCATCCCAGAACCAATTGGCAATGGGAGGAGTAGCTCAAATCTTTATAAGCTACTAATAAGACTCTCACATCTTCAATGTGAGATTTCTCTCAACACGCCCCCGCATGTGGGGCGTCATTTAAGCCTAACACGTGGACAATTTATATTGGGTGACGTGGGAGCACGTGTGGCCGTTAGGCGCATCACGTGAATAACTTGCTCTGATACCATGAAGAAATTTAAGCATCCATCCCAAAACCAATTGGCAATGGGAGAAGTAGCTCAAACCCTTATAAGCCACTAGTAAGACCCTTACATCTTCAATGTGGGATTTCTCTCAACACGCCCACGCACGTATGGCGTCATTTAAGCCTAACATATGAACAATTTATATTAGGTGACGTGGAAGCACGTGTGGCCGTTAGGTGCATTACATAGATAACCTGCTCTGATACCATGAAGAAATCTAGGCATCTATTCCAAAACCAATTGGCAATGGAAGAAGTAGCCCAAATCCTTATAAGCCACTAGTAAGACCCTCACATTTTCAATGTAGGATTTCTATATATATCAACAGAATCCTATGACCTATTAAAAGTAAGAAAATGTCCATGGAAAAATTTAAAAGACAAAGTGGCAGGTGTCTCTTTTGAGATACATTTGAACCAAAGGTGTTCGGTGAAATAACTGCACTGGACCACACCTATTAAAAAACCCAACCAAACCCAACAAGAAGAAGAAGAAAAGAAAGGAACTGATAAAATGGAAGCCTCATCATCATCATCATTAGCTGATCAGCCTGAGGAGGAGGAGCAGCAGCAGAGAGAAGGAGAGGGCAGTTTGTACAGCCCCTGCCATTTCTTTGATCAAGTCATCAAGGCCTTCCTCAAGTGTCTGGGAGTAGTACATGATGATGACTCCGCAGCCTCTACTCATCATCATCAACATTTAAAGGCTGATGATCATCAACACCCTCCTGCTCAATCTCATCCACACACCCAAACAGAAAGAGAAATGAAATTCACTGTAACATCTCTCTCTCTCTCTCTCTCTCTCTCTCTCTCTCTCTCTCTCTCTCTCTCTCTCTCTTCTCTCTCTCACACACTGAAACACAGTATTTTTTACCCTTTTATAACATATATAAAAATGCAGGAAGATCAGTTTATAGTTATGGCTGCTACAAGGTCAGAAAGAGGAAGAAGAGCGTTGAGAGGAAGGCCAAATACGAAACCACCTACAAGCTCTGGTGGAGGTGGCCAGATTAATTAACTACTCTTCATCCTGATTAACTACGTACTTCATATTACTTATCATCATGCATGTTGTATATTTGAACTTACAAGTTTCTAAGGTTGATTCTTGTCAATTTTGTCTCCTGTTGGCTGCTCTCTCTCTCTCTCTCTCTCTCTCTCTCTAACCAAGTAAAACTACAGATATGGATCTATATTAATTATCCAACTAATTAATGGAAGTCCATTTTGGTTTCTTCAATTCGCCTAAATAAAAGGATTTTCCACTTCACTTGTGATCATCAGTGAGCTTCCTTTTTTTCTCTTTTTCCTTTTTCTTTCTCAGCAGTGCTGCAGTGGATTTTGATTAATTATATTGAGTGTGCAATCAGAATTTAATAAATTTTCGTAGCCATTTAGTGTTTCTCGAAAGATGCAAGAGTACCTTCCTCATTATCGAACTCTTAATACTACTATTTTCATTAGTAGATCCAAGAAGTTTTTAGTTTGGTTTTTGTATAATGTTGACTGTAACAGATATATATATTTACAGTAATTCTCTTAGGCGGACGATTGGGAATTTTTTTTTACAGAGACCAGGCGTCAAGCGCTTGACAGTGCATTTTTGCTTCTTCCTCGAATGCTCGGCTTTGCTTTGTCGACTTTATATTAAATTTTAACTTTAAAATTTTGACTATAGTTAAAACCTAACATGCAGCCTCCACAAGCCTCATTCTACACCCTAGGAGGATATGGGGTGAACCTGTACCCTATACCCTAAAAAACAGGAGGAGGAAACAGCGGCAAGCGCTTCTTGTAGCACTCAGCTGTTATGAAAAACACACTGTCAAGTGCTGGGCATCATTGTTGAACGCTCCACAATGAATATCCGAGAAAAAAAAAAAAAGCGGACACATCTGTCTTGGAGAAAAATTATATGAACCTTCTATTTTTTAAGTCTACATTAAAGGATCATTCTTGTAAAAAATTAAGTAAATCATAAATTATTTACCTACAAAGATTAAATAGCCAACAAAATAAACACTTGAAATATTGACTATTTAATCTTATATGGTAAATGGTTTCTGATTTATCTAATTTTTTGTAAGAATGATCCCTTAATAAAAACCTAAAAAATAGACGGTTTGAATCGTTAAAATCCTATATGGGGTAGACCTCATTGAAAACTTGTATAAAAAATATGATGTCATGAATCCTTATATATATATTTATATTTATATTTATACAGGCTAGATATAGAACTCAAATTTTTTGATGAATATCATATATTTTCTGACTTTCAAGGTTTAATCTTGGACGAGATCAGCCAAATTCAAATTTTGGTCTATGCAATTTGGACATTTGAAATTTTCATCAAATAAACCGTCTTGCAACAACAATTGTAGATAGGGGCATTGCCGCCCTAGTCCTGAGTGCTGTCATGGCGGCATGCAGCAATGTCCCTATGCTTGCGGTTCTGTCCCAAGGCAGCTCTAATTTTTCTATTTAAATTTTAGGGTCAATTATAAAATACTCACGTTAACTACATTGTCACTATCAATTTGGTACTTGAGTTTTAAAACTTGACAATTACGAACACAACTTTTACTCTATTTGACAATTACATACCTTTCGTCGTTTCTCTTGTTAGATCCGTTATTTTCTGCTTACATGTCCATGTTAAATGCCATGTGTCACTAGTGGGACACATCTTTTCGACATTTTGGATTCCAGCTTACTCTTTTCCACCCATCAGATGAGTATTTTAGACATAAGAGTGAGCTGGAATACCTCTCTGATGGACATAAAAGAGTGAGGTGGAATCCAAAGTATCGAAAATATGAGTCTCACCAGTGCCATTGCATTTAACGTGGACACATAAACAGAAAACGACGGATCTAATGGGAGAGGTGACAAAAAGTATCTAATTATCAAACGAAGCAAAAATTGTTTATATAATTGTCAAGTTCTGAAACCATATACCAAATTAAAGTGAAACTATAGTTAATGTAGGTATTTTGTAATTGATCCTAAATTTTAAAAATATTCTTTTTTTAAAAAAGGGCAAGTATTTTTTTTTTTTTTTGCTGGAAAAAAAAAATGGGCAAGTACTATTAATCCTTCTTACATCGAAGCATATAATACCGAAAAGTTAGTTGGGCATATGGTAATGTTAGCAACTCATTGTTATACAAATATGAACATTGAGAATACCCACAAACCGAAACCAAAATTCACACCTCAAAACAAAATATGAACATTGAGCAAGGGGATAACAGAAAACTCCAGAAAGTTAAAGAAAAGTCTGGATTTAGGTTTTAATGTTAGCGGTGGTCGTGAGGGCATCGAAGTAATAGAAATTAAGATTCCAAAAAGAAACAAAGTAATAGAAATCAACAACTGGTGTTTAAGTGTTTAGTGGATATAGGAGTCGGTTGGGAGGTGAAAAGTGAGGCAATTTGTCTTGTCTTACTTGGTATGAAGCTCTTTGTCTTTGTGTTGGAAGCCAGAATCTCAATCTTTGTGTTTTCCATATCCAAACGAGGGACTGCTGCAGTGAACAATGTTACTTTATTGAAGCATGTGGGCGCCATTAGTTGCTGTCTGCCAATCTGACCCCAATTCAATATCATATGCCACCTCTACACCTAAAACAGAGAGTTGCTACCTTCTCTCTCTCTCTCTCTCTCTCTCTCTCTCTCTCTCTCTCTCAACACTCACCAGACAACCATATACTTTAGTAAAGTTTCCCATACCAGATATCCTCTGGGACCCATATACAACCATATACTTTATTAAGGCTGTGGTGGTTTTTCACAGCTTTAAAGTTTAGCCAGCATTTAGTGGCCAAAAAAACAAAAAGTTTAGCCCGCATTTACACTTGTATCAACCAGTGAGGCAGCTTCTTTCAGATTTTTTCTTTTCTTTTTTCAAGCTAATATATATATATAAAATAAAAAAAAACTTTGGTTCCCCAAAAGAATAATGATAGTATCAACAACCCTCTGAATCCATCCCTACTAGCTACACAGCCTCAATATATCCCTACTACAATACAAATGTGTTCAGGCTCAGTAAGCATCCTAAAAGGACCTAATTTCAAAAAAAAAATTAAGATGCAAGAGTAAGCTTGCGGCCTTTATTGATGGAAGGGAGTAAATAGGTGACAAAATTTGAGCAACAAATTCTAGGAAGAGAAGCAAATAAATCAAACATGCATTTGTAAGTTTCAATCCCTTAGTGTCCAAGAGTAGGAGCTCACAATCTACCACAAGATTGGCATAGCTCTCTCTAGCATTCCAACAACGGATCTTCATGAAGAAGCCTTCTTGGCTACAGTTCTAGCCCTTGTTTCATAGGGCTCCAATTGAATGGCCAACAATATCTCTTATTGCTTCCCCTAATTCTTCTAAGATTTCGACGCCACCAAAGTAAAATCATCCGCTACCACATCTTTGTGTAAGGAATTTAGATGGCACACACCCCCTTCTTCATCCGTCATGTTTCACCAGGAGCGGGTGGCAACCATATGAAACACATAATTGATAATTCTCTAATACACATTAAACACAAACAAATTACAGACACAGCCATTCATTTATTTCTTTCACTAGCTTTCTCCCATTTTAGAAACAGTGTGCTACTATAGCTCTTAATAGTATCAAGAGAACAACGAATATGAGAGTCAGGACTGCCTAACATCTCCTTTCTACAATGTCTCTTCTTCTTTTTTCACATGTTATCTTAATGTTAATGTTCACAATTAATTTTTTCATTTTGAGATTTTTTTTATGTCAATGACAGATTGACAGCAAATTCCTAATGCAATGCTAACAGACAGTTAAATTTGCAATCACTTTAAAACCTTAGGGGGTTTCATGCAAATTTCGGATGTATATAGTCTAAGGAATTTAGATGGCACACACCCCCTTCTTCATCCGTCATGTTTCACCAGGAGCGGGTGGCAACCATATGAAACACATAATTGATAATTCTCTAATACACATTAAACACAAACAAATTACAGACACAGCCATTCATTTATTTCTTTCACTAGCTTTCTCCCATTTTAGAAACAGTGTGCTACTATAGCTCTTAATAGTATCAAGAGAACAACGAATATGAGAGTCAGGACTGCCTAACATCTCCTTTCTACAATGTCTCTTCTTCTTTTTTCACATGTTATCTTAATGTTAATGTTCACAATTAATTTTTTCATTTTGAGATTTTTTTTATGTCAATGACAGATTGACAGCAAATTCCTAATGCAATGCTAACAGACAGTTAAATTTGCAATCACTTTAAAACCTTAGGGGGTTTCATGCAAATTTCGGATGTATATAGTCTAAACTGAAAACATATTGAACCTCAGTAGATGTTTGTGTAATCAACCCTTCATTTGCCGTTTGCCCTAAAGCATTAAGTTTAATATTTTTTCTTCCTAACTCTACCAGTGATGCTCGGTTCGGTTATCCTCCCTTGCTTTTTCAATGCCTTCCAAATTCAGTACCTGTTTTTAATACACACCACCCCTTCGCCCCCTTCCCTCTTCTGATGGAGAATAATCTCAAACACTGTTCCTTAGTCCATAAAAGCCAAGCAAACCTCCCTTTTCTGATGGAGAGTCATCTCAAACACTGTTCCTCATTCCATAAAAGCCAAGCAAAGCACCTCAGCATTCACATAACAAAAACATTTTGGTCCTTGAGTTATGATTCCTAGAGTATTCTTGCTCATTATTACCATTAGTAGTCATTCTCCTCAACCACACCATCTCCTAAAACTCTTTATCTCAACAATATCATTATTGCAGTGTTAGTCCAGCTAAACATTCTAGGAGGATACTTTAGCTTGCATGCCCGCCCTCAAGAATCGAACCCACACACATTGCGCTTGACAACCCAAGACTTATGATTACACAAAAACAATGGTAAAATGTACATGCGTTTATCAACTGAATCACATTTTTAAATCCAAGCATGCTCAATCCAACAACATGACTAAAACTATTTATAGCTACGTATTCAACTATATTTTCAATATAGTATTTATTTCTAGCATTAGTTACGCTTCATGAGAGCATGCCTAGAATACTGACCTTAAATTTACTCTTAATGATTCAGACACGATTGATATTCAGACTAAAAGCCTTGCCAGCTGATACCAGGTGGGCATCAAGCCACAGCCAGCTAGTGCCCAAAATTAATCAGCAATCAACCACAAATACAATCAGATTATAACATTAGAAACTTTGACTTCAAGAACTTTAATCAAGCTGAAATTTATTAGGGGAAAAACTCAACAAGCAGAAGATGTTATATGATCTGTAGAAAGCATCACAGAGGTGTTCTCATACAAATCTACAACCAACCAGTTACGCTTGCAAGTAGAAATAGATAGGAAGAAGGCAAAACAACGGAAGTTTATCACAAAGGAAACACTTTGAAATGGAAACTCCCACCACAAGTCCACAATTCTAACTTAAAATTATTAAATTGAAACATGAAAATATAAAAAAGTTATGTACATTGACAAAAATTTGATGTTGCTCACCATGAAGCTCTTGTATGTGTTGTGATCTACTCTACCGCTTAGTTCGACTGGTAAAATAGTTGAGTGCCAACCTAGAAAATCGGGTGAGAGTGAAAAACATTTGCCAGATAGCACGACCCTTCACAATGCCCTCCCGTAAGCTTCTTGCCGTTCTAGCCAAAACTGGCCCTGGAACCTCAGTTTTCGGACTCTCTACCTCCTGCACCGATGCTAAGCAAGTAAAGATGAATTTTACATTCATTGCAACAAAACCCAATTGAAAACTCAGGGTGAAACAACAAAAACACTATAGAAAACATGGATAACCTGATGGAGCCATGTTTGTCAAGCAGCGCAACCGCTCCTCCGCCACACGAACAGTTCGAGTGGAACTTCTAACCCCTTGTGTGATTTCCTGGCTGCACAAAAAACCAAATGAGTCAGAGCAGAGAATGAGTTACTTAAAGACAGGTTTCATTTAGCATAACACCACAACTATATAAGAGCCTTGAAGTTAGTGAGGCCAACCCAAGATCACTGAGCTCCATGGTGAGGTCACTGATCTCCATCCCAGATAACCGAACAGCAGCCATTGTATCAGGAAGCTCTTCCCTCATTACGTCCATCAGCTTTTCAAGCGATTCAGCTGCTCTCTTGAAAGCCTTTAAATTACCACATTGGGAATTTACCAACAATGAGTCCACCAGAAATCACAGACAATTTCCAATGCTAATTAAGGTCATGAGTGTTCAAAGATTACAAACCAGAAGCGTGGGGATTGCAGAGCAGAAGAGCCAAGTCGCAGAAACTGCTGCCTATTAGAAAAACCCAGAAACCAAAAACAAAACTTGATTCAATTAGAGACACCCACCACAGATTACTGTAATTCTTGACAAATGCTAGCAGAGATTGACAAAACCCACTTCACAGAATCTACTTTACATACATATGAAGCTAAATTCGAAACAGAATCACACTTTCAAAAGCATAAATGTGATTTTGAAAAAGCCCATGAGGGCAGAGAGAGAGAGAGATAGTTACGGCGCAAGCAACGACATTGAGCAAGACGATGTGGCGGTGGGTGAGGTTCCAGTGAGAGAGCTGAACGAGTGAAGGCGAAGGTGATGGAGATCCCACGCTTTCTGTGTAATGCGATGAAAGGGACGGCCCAGATTCTGCGTTAGCATACTCGGAGTGTAAGGACACCGAGTTGACCCGTCGAGTCGGCAACTTGAGAGTATAGGGCAGACGGCGGGGCTTTGTATTGCCCGCGAAGCTGTAATTGGAGTTTTGGTTGATTGAAGGGTTCGACGGCCGCAATTTGTGACCAAACAACATTGCTTCGCTCGCTCGCTCTCACTCTCACTCTCTCTCGGTCTCTCCGGAGGACCCTATGAGAGTCTTGCAATCTCCACTGCAGGCCGCAGCAGAGTTTAGAGTTTCTGTGTAATTCCTGCCAAGGGCAAGGGGTTTTTTGTCATTTCGAACTGTAAGATTTTCTCTTGCTCTGGCCAAACAAAACAGCGCGGGTGCTGCTATAATTTTAGCCCCAACGAAGCTGTATGACGTTCGTTAGTGACCAACCGAACGTTATGTTACTTGTTCGGCAACTCACTACCGAACATAAAGAAGATGTTCGGCCAATTGCCCGATACGCCCAAAATTCAAAAAAAAAAAAAAAATCTTGTAAATAATTGTCGAATGATTTGTAAAAAAATTAAGTTTAAGAGCAACCCCGATGTGTTCAAATCATCAATTAAACATTTAGAATTCAATATATTGCAATCCAAACACAAATTATTTAACAAATAACTTAAAATCAACTCCATAAATTCATGATTCAATGTTGGATTCGAATGTAATAGTATTATTTTCGGTGGTGATGGTGTAGGATTTCAGTGTGGTTTGTTGAGTATAGAGAGTAAGAATATGTGGCTAATTGAGTTGGGTTTAAGTAAGGGTATTTTTAGAAAAGTTGTTGGGTGTAGTGAATAATTTTTGTGTTTTTAATTTAGGAATTGGGTGTAAAAAGTATGGTGGGGTTAGAAATAAATAAGTTGGGTTCAAATATTAGCATCCAAACAATGCTCCTATATACACACCCCTTTCTTTTTATTTTTACATTCTTGGTCACTATTTTTGACCTAGAATCACATTTAATACTCATGGTTTCAATTTTGCCAATTTGATATTTGGGTTTGTGTTGTTTGCAATATATCTTAGGACAATTTGAACAATATTCAATTGGAGATAAATTATTTTTTTGTATTCAAGAAAAAAAAATTTTATTTTTTTTAGCACAAAAAAAAATTTGTTGAGGGATTGAAAAACCATCTTATGAGTTTCTAAAACTAATTTTAAATTTTTTTATTTATTTGTTAAAGAAATTGAACCTCGCAAAATTACGGTTTGATTAAAGAAGTGACAAAAGTGGATTGATTGAGTGCACTAAGTTGAAAGGTCGAACGAATGTGTTGATGCAAATTTCCGTAGGATAGATACAACAAGTTAGAACAGATGACTTGGCTGATCAGAAACCTTGCCAGATGATGACGTGCATGTCAACTTGAGATCTTCCTGCATGAATAACAAAATCAAAGGAAATGGACCGGTGTGGTACCAGCCAAATAAGCTCCGATGATGAAGTCAGTGATATGTATTTGGAGGTGTTTAAATAAGAATAAGGAAGAACAAGTGATAAACTTGGGAGAATAAGTAAGAACAAAGTAAGATCTTCTTGGCTTATTTTCAGCAGGTTTAGTGTATTTTGATAGGCTTTTTTTGGTGAATGAAGTTTTGTGTCCCTTTTCTTTGTGCATATAAGTGGGTTTATATAGACAAAGGAAGTGGTGAAGGTTAAGTTACCTGCATTAGGATGAACAGCTGAGAAGAGGCCACGTGTTCGGCCTTGGGTGGTAACATGCACAACTACCTACCTTCTTTACATTCAATGCAGCATTGAATGTAAGGATGGAAGATCAAGTAGGATGCCCCAATAGTCATGACTGTGAGCTGGGATGTCTCATCTGTCAGAGATCCATGTCAAGTGCACTTGAGTATAGCGGTTCGTCCCAACGTGATCTTCCTTTGAAATGATGGTGGGAGGCCGAGCCGATTCGAACACATGTCCTCATGTGTAGACGTGAAACCCATGTGTGATCGGATCGGACATGGACAAGTCAACCGAGCCGATCAGGTAGGTAGTATAGTGATCCCTTCAAGTGAAAACCGACTGTGACTAGAATTTGAGAGGATGATCACCAAAGGCCGAGCCGAACCGGGTATCCACTTCATGATGGATTTCTCTAAGTGTAGAGAAACAGTGTCGATTGGTTCAGACATGAGGCAGTTCCTAGGCCGAGCCGAACACATGTCATATGTGAATCTCACATGTATGAGGCAGTAAGATGTGCCAAATTGGAAGAGTAGGGCATTGGGCCGAGCCGAACCAAATGGTCGAGATGATTCGTGATGACAAGATTGTCGAAGCAAGTCTGATCGTGATCGGTCATTGGGCCGGGCTGAGCCGAACCAATGGTCGAGATGATCCGGTGGTGACAAGATTGTCGAAGCAAGTCTGATCGTGATCGGTCATTGGGCCGGGCCGAGCCGAACCAATGGTCGAGATGATCTGGTGGTGACAAGATTGTCAAAGCAAGTCTGATCGTGATCGGTCATTGGGCCGGGCCGGGCCGAGCCGAACCGAACCAACGGTCGAGGTGATCAGGTCAACCGTTGACTAGTCAAGATGTCACGTAGGATCTTTGAGGCGGTGGATTAGATCATCCGAGCCAAGCTGAATATATGACTTTGTAAATGTCTCATGTACAATGATGATCTTGTCTAGTTTGATCAACAAAATGATGATCTGGCCCGAGCCCGAGCCGAGCCAAGGTGAGTTGTACAATCATCATCTCGTCTGGCCGAGCTGATCCGAGTTGTAAAATCATGATCTCGTCTGGCCGAGCCGATCCGAGATGAAGACTTTGGAAGTGATGTTCCAGGTTCTAATATAATGCTTAATGGTTGAGATGTGACTGGAAAAAGATGATCTCCAAATCCGAGCCGAACTGATGGTACCCGAAAAAGATGATCTCTCAAACTCCTGGTGGATCCCAATGTCAGTTCGGATCGGACATGGGTACCTCGGAGGTAAGAGCCGATCTCAGATGTACATGTTGTTGGCATTGCTAAGCTGAGATGATGATACAGATAGTTGGGTCTGACCAAGTTGACCATTAAAAAGTCAGAGCAAAAAATGGGACTTGGTGTGCCACGTGTTGGTCTGTCATTGACCATTGAATTTATGTGGATTTATCCACAAACAGAATGAATTCTCACTCCACCCAAATTTTCTTCATATAACTACTGTGTGGGTTTCCAAAACATAGTGCAAAACTTTTGGATGTCCATATCAGTTTTCACAGAGAAAAATAAATTGTGAAGCAAGAGTGGAGGTTTCTAATCCTCTGATATGTTTAAACAGTTTTTGGTTCACCAAACCATAGGAATTCCCAAGTAAAACTAGAATATTCCCGTTTTAAAGAATTCAATTAATGTGACTATATTTTAGATAGATCCCACGTTGGTTGACAACTAAGTTTTAGATTATTTCAAATTTTCAAAAGAAAGAAAATACTGGATTGCAAAATTTAAGAATTAAAGTCACATTCTAATGTTAACTAAAAATCTCAGTTTTCGATATAAAGAGAGAGCTATGAGAAATTTATATTTGCTTATTAGCTAGCTAATCACACTTTGTATTAGGTTCTTTAATTGTTTAGTTGCTATTTATTTGGACCATTTTAGTTATGGTATTTGTTTTTCTTTTTTGTCAGAGTTATGATCGACATTTGGTAATTGGTATATTGTAGCAGACAGTTTATTGAGCTCTCTATAACCAGTCCAAATACTGTAGGCCTCAAACTCAGCAAGCCTCATGTCATGCATGCGTCAACATGATTCCAAATTTCTAGTGTCACAAACCCACCTTCTGTATTTTAATTACTCTAAATCAAGTAAATTCAACCATAATAATGTATTTATTTATATATTTGTTTGGAAAAAAGGATTTATCTAAACTAAATCATAGGTTCTACATAAAATGAAAAGAATAAAAGATAATCCACCAAACCTTTAATACCGTACATCCCATGCACCAATAGCATCCTATTTAGTGAAATAATAAAACTAAATAACATTCTAAAATAAGAAACCTAGAAAGCATAATACAAAAGTGGTCACAGCCAATATAAACTTTGATGATTTGAGAGTTGGAGAACTTGGTGACACTTCAGAATGAGAGGCTGAAGGTGATGGATTTGGATTTGAACTTGAAATCGACCTATTTGGTATAGCTAAGGTGACCCTGATATTAACCGATTGGAAATCTTGGTCGAAAACTTGTATCACATTGTGGAATTGATTGTTGTAAGCAAAAATTAAGGTGTCGCCAACATAAAAGTTTTTTGTTAAAGCCCACTTGTTGTAATCAACAAGGCCTCTAGAAGTCCATCCATATGAATCACCGACTTTGTAAACAATACCATAACAACCCCGACATAAGGCCATTGCCACCAAGAAAATTATTATGCTATTTCTCAAAGCCATGACGAAAAATTAAAGAATTAAAGAGAAAGGAATGGAGTGAGTGCCAAATTTTGTGTGAAAGTTTTTTTAAAAAAAAATTGTGTGGTGTGGTCTTGCATATAAATTGTGTTTATTTTAGCCGAGTCCCATATTGAAAAGGTTTCCAAGTAGTAGTAGGAAATAAGTGTTTATCCTAAAAGAGCCAATATCTTTCATATCCTTGCTAAGGTATGCCCAAACAGGAAACTTGGGTACCAATTGGGCTTTCTGTTTCTACCGAATTTGTTAGAATAATCTTGGGCCTCAAGAATTGCGGAAGGCCTTGGAAATAAGCGTGGCCCACAAGAAGGAAAAAGCAACTTAAATTGCTAAAATAAAACATTTCTTGAGGTTTAAAGTTTAATGTAACTTTAGCTTGGATCTTCTTAGAAATTAAAAAAAAAATAAAAAAAATTAGCTTGGATGCATATACTACCAAGTTGAGCCACAGCATAAGAAAACTAATGTTTCTATTTATTTGATCAATTATGTGATAAAAGGTTTCTTTTGAAATTTTGCTTATTTTTATTTTTGTCTTTATAATATAAAAATATTTTTTATGATTTTAAACGTGTTAGGATAAAAACTTATTTCCTACTACTACTTAGAAACCTTTTCCATCTGGGACTGGGCTAAAATAAACACTATTTATATGCAAGACCACACATATTACCTTCCACACAAAATTTGTTCTTTAAACTTTCACACTAAATTTGGCACTCACTCATTCCTCTCTCTTTAATTCTCTGCTCTCCTTTTCATCATGGCTTTGAGAAATTGCGTACTAATTTTCTTGGTGGCAATGGCCTTATGTGGGGGTTGTTATGGTGTTGTTTACAAAGTCGGTGACTCACATGGATGGACTTCTAGAGGCCTTGTTGATTACAATAAGTGGGCTTTAACAAAAGACTTTCATGTTGGCGACACTCTAATTTTTGCTTACAATAATCAATTCCATAGTGTGATACAAGTTTCCGACCAAGATTTCCAATCTTGCAACACTACATCTGCTATTGTAACCTATACTTCTGGCTCTGACACTATCACCCTTAAAAGGCCTGGCCATTTTTACTTTATATGTGGTGCTCTTGGTCATTGTCAAGCTGGACAAAAGGTTGATATCAAGGTCACCCTACCTATACCAGATAAGTCGATTCCAAGTTCAAGTCCGAATCCATCACCTCCAACCTCTAATTCTGAAGTGTCACCAAGTTTAGTTTCAAGCAGTTCTCCAACTCTCAAATCATCAAAGTTTATACTGGCTGTGACCACTTTTGTATTATGCTTTCTAGGTTTCGTATTTTAGAATGTTTTTTAGTTTTATTATTTCGGTAAATAGGATGTTTTTGGTGCATGGGATGTGGTATTAAAGGTTTGGTGGATTATCTTTTATTCTTTTCATTTTATGTAGAACCTATGATTTAGTTGAAATTAATTCTTTTTTTTTGCAAACAAAAATATAAATAAATACATTGTTATGGTTGAATTTACTTGACCTAGAGTAATTAAAATACAGAAGGTGGGTTTGTGACACTTGATATTTGGAACCATGTTCACGCATGAATGACATGAGGCTTGCTGAGTTTGAGGCCTATAATATTTGGACTGGTTATAGAGAGCTCAATAAACTGTCTGCTACACTACCAATTATCAAATGTCATAACTCTGATAAAACAAAAAGAAAAACAAATACCATAACTAAAATGGTCCAAATAAATAGCAACTAAACCATTAAAGAACCTAATACAGAGTGTGATTAGCTAATAAGCAAATAAAAATTTCTAATAGCTCTCTCTTTATACCGGAAACTGAGGTGTTTAGTTAACATGAGAATGTGACTCTAATTCCTAAATTTTGCAATCCAGTGTTTTCTTTCTTTTGGAAATTTGAAGTAATCTACTATTTAGTTGTCAACCAACTTGGGATCTATCTAAAAGTGTAGTCACATTTACTGAATTCTTTTAAACGGGAATACTCTAGTTTTACTTGGGAATTTCTATGTTTTGGTGAACCAAAAACTGTTTACACATATAAGAGGATTAGAAACCTCCACTCTTGCTTCACAATTTATTTTTCTCTGTGAAAACTGATATGGACATCCAAAAGTTTTGCACTATGTTTTGGAAACCCACACAGTAGTTATATGAAGAAAATTTGGGTAGAGTGAGAATTCATTCGTTTAACCTTTCAACTTAGTGCACTTGAAATCAATCCACTTTTGTCACTTCTTAAAAGAAAACTCTTCTATATTTATTCCAATTCCACTCGGCTATGTTGTTGAATTAGATTTCCTTAATTTCTCTATTTGTTTAGGGATTGCAACTTGGGAGAAAGGAAGTATCATTGGCTTTGCGTAAAGACCAAGTAGGGGGAGCCAACCTACCAAATTATATTTCCCATATATTTATAAATATTTGTATATTGTGTGTGATTGTTTTCTTGACTGGCTAAGACTGAATTTTATCATTTAGCTTTAGTATGAGGAATAGACGAAAATGAAGTGACCCTAGTTCCCAACGTGCAACTTGGTGTCAAAGTTGAACGTGCTAGTTTAGTTAGTGTTGTTAAAGAGGTCAGAAAACTCCACCATCAATTTCTCAAACAAGAACGGAAAAACTGATGCAAGAAGCATTTTGACTAACTGCATTATTTCTCCGGTGCAACTATGTCCAAATTAATGAATAAAAGTTTGTGCAATTTGAGAGAGAGAGAGAGAGAGAGAGAGAGAGAGAGAGAGAGAGAGAGAGAGAGCCAAAAGATTTTCCTTGCCATTTACATCTCATATTTACAGAGTGATGCCCTCTAACTTGCTCTACAAAATTCTTAACCAACCATCCCCCACTATGATCTTTTCCAGACCCCAGCACTTTAACCTTGTAAATACATATACACACTTGTAATTATAATTATTACTGCAACAAATTGGAAGTAAACTATCTTCTATATTTCTTTTTCTTCCCCCCTTCTACTTTTCTTATTTCCTTTCCTGCTCGGCATTTCACAATCATCTGAGGTTGACGCTTAAGCAGCAGTGATTGATTAGTCACTGAGCAGCTCAAGGATAACTAGAAGGAGACAAGAAACTAAAGGGAACAAACTACAAAGCAATCTTGTCAACCCTTCTTCTCACTAATCCTGACAACGTCCAGAACTGTTGCATTGCAAAAAAAGCATCTGTGGCAATTCAAAAGATGCCTGGTTATGCAGCCAAAACAAGACCTATGGGAACAAGGTGCAAACTCGGCATCTGCTTCACAGGCATAACAAATGCAGCAGATGTGATCGCCCACATCTGTTTCTCCCCCGCATATCTTATTTTCTTGTGATTGGCTCTGGCTGAGGAGGCTCAGAAAATTCTCTAGCTGGGCAAGTTTTGCAAGATAAGCATTGCCTCTAAGGGTTCCAGCCTGGAAAACAAACAAACTTGAGTTTAAACGAGACCGTATATATAGCAGATTTGTGTAAAAACCCATAAAGAGATTTATCTTTTCTTTTGCGAGCTTCTTTTTTTTTTTTTTTTTTTTTCGAGTTTTTTTTTTTTTTTTTTTTTTTTTCTATAATGAGATCCTACAGAAAAGAAAACTACTGACAAATCCTTTACTATATGGGGTTCCAAGAATGTCAAGGACACAGCTACACAAAGTTACAAACCACCTAAATATACAACTAAACAGCCCAAAAAAATTACAGAAGCATGCAGCACATGTAAAAATATCTGACTAGTTGATTTAAATGCTTCAAAGAAATCTGGAATATTTTTTGGTAAATAAAGAAATCCAGAATAAGTAGAAACCAGGTTACAGATGTTTAATTAATTTTATACACTACTGTGATAAAACCAGATCCAGAAATATTATGATAATGCATCGGTAGCTTTCATATCAATTGTAAGTAATCAATGTTGCAGCTCAACTTGCTTCACAGGAGAAGAAAACCAAGTTTTAAAATTGAAACTTTTGTTATATGGAAAAGCCTGCATTTCTTCACCAGAGAGACTGCATGTTCATGTGACTGTAATGCTTATGCTGGTAAGGCTATAATACCAAATAATTCACAGTTTACTACTTATAATAAATCAAACTACCTTCCAAATATTTGAAAAATAAAAAATTATGTAGACAGAGAGACAGAGACTAAAGTTGACAGGAGCTAACCCAGTTGTAATCCAATAGGTATTGGAATCTGCAATGAAAACTGTCAAGGCAGCCCATGCTTGCAAAGATGCTCACAACATCGTTGTGCTCCCTGCATTCCATCTGTTCACTAGCATTTAACAAATTCAAGATAATGCCTACAAGAGGTGCCAATATCATTCCTCTGCTTACTTTTTCTAAAGATTGACCATGTCGTCTCAGCGACCTGCAAAAATAAAATGCCATAAATGATACCGGAAAAAAAAAAATGTTACCAAGTAAACAGTCCCACAGGTTTCCTTATCATAGATTATAATAAAATAGCCAAATTTATGAGAACTAACAATGAGAAAAATAGATCATGCCAAAAAATTTAGGAAAATTTCCAAACTGAAAAATCCAAAAAGTATGAAGACTGTCATGGATCATACAAAGTGAACAAGCAAGGGTTTCCTATGGAAGAGCTTGCCATTGGTAGCAATACCCTAACATGCATATGCGTCCCTAACAGTACACAACAGAGCAATAGTAGTTTAGAGCAGAATTATCAAATCAAATCAAACAAAAAAGAGATAAAAAAGATAAAGAAAGGCAAGATAAAAGTATGAAAGATAAAATGGAAAGTGACAGCAGACTTGGAATTTCAAGGAACAGAATCTTACAAGTCAAAAAACTCAGCATCTTCTGCTGAAGTTATGTGGTTCAGAATAAAGACAATCAACTCAGTTAACCTTCGAAGGTTTGTATCAGCTCCAGACAGAAATGCTTGAGGAATCTCATGGGTACAGAACTCCAAAACCCTTGCAAGATTACATGACAGATCAAATATGACACTACATTTCTTTTGCTGGAACTCTAATACCTGCAAAGAATGTTTACTAAAATTACATACAAAATCTAGTGTGGAAAATACAAATAATAGAAGGAACATAAAATAGCCATGTAGAAATTTGCATTCCCAAGCATACCACTCAAACAATTACCGACTTAAACCACAGACCACATCAAACTCAAGTATCCAAGTTTGAAAAGCAAAAAAAAATATATATTCTACCAGTCATGAGTCTAATGACTTTTACTGCATCACATATCTGTATTAGTCTTGACTGCACTACACATTTCTCACCTAACAAAATCAATTGAAAATGATCTTGCTTTCTTTATATTTCTGAAGTGCACACCCTTGAACAAAATTTCGGGCCTTGACACTTGCTCCTAGTCTGATAAATAGTTGATGTGCTAATTACTGTCCAACCAAAACCATGCTACCTCAGTATTCTTCCAACATTGAAATCAACCTTTTTTCCCCCGACAGACAATAAGAACACGAGTACTACAAGGAGGTGTCCCCTGAACTAACTTCCCACTCTATTCTAAAGGGGGAGAAGGTGCCACTTGTCACAACAGCCATTGACCAAGTCCACTCCAAAGGTTGGGTTAAATGCCCTAAACTAGTTTTGCCAATCCACTTTCAACACTTACAGTGACAACTTCCATTAGGTTTCCATCGTCCATATTCCTTTTTTCCTTAATATTACTTTGCAAGGGACTCCTTGTTCCTGTAGATCCCCATTACAACAGACATAGCACATAGGGAGAGAGAACAAAAAGAAGTCTTCTCTAGAAGGTTTTTAAGCTTGTAGAAATATAACTAGAAAACAGAGATAGAACTAATCAAATAAAAACACAAAAAATTAAGATGTCTGAACAGTGATGAGATTATCTATACCTGGTACTTTTCTTGCATTTCCCTAACAGAAACTGAGAATTCGGTCATAGTCCAGCTGAGAGTGTTAAACAGGCGATTGAGAAAAGCTGAGAACAGCCCTTCATCACTGCTACAAGTTTCCCCTAACAATCTCTTTATGGATTGAGAGACCAAAGAAGACAAAATATGGTGATGATCAGAACCTACTCGGTGGTAAAAAGATTTAAGATAAGAATTATATAGCAACAATTAAAGATCATTATTCACCTGGAAGACAACGGATGATGACGATGATTCTCCATTCTTCGAAGAACCAAAGCCAGATCCCTTGCACAAACGCAGAAGAATGTTTGTCACTGGGATCCAAGATCTATTATCAAATGCTGACAGCAATGCCTTTGGCATTCTCTGTTTGGCTTCTTCGTTGCTCTCAAAAGCGGCCAAATATTCTTTGTACTGTACCAAGACTGAGATAGATTGGAGAAGCAGATCCCGAAGATCTGCACTAGATATTCGAGGATCGTTGAAGTGTGTAACCACAAAGGTGACCTGATAAACAAAACACACATTCCATTCAAAATAAATTATTCAGTAATCTAGACAAACTAAAAAAATAACTCAATAGCTCATACAAATAAGGAAACAATACGACAAAATCATATTCTTTTTTTTCTTTAATAGGAATGTAAGATACAAAACCACAAAGATGATAATGTTTTTTATGTAAATCACAATATAATTACCCCAGTGCTAAATTATCACATCTGGAACCCAATAATTTATGTTCACCATTAAGTTAAATCCTTAATCTCTTTCTTTGAAAAACTAAAAAATAAAAAGTAACCCAAGAATCTATCAAATTGAAGTATTATCATTTTCAAATTCCAGTAGTAGTCCATCAGTATGTTACCACCTTACATTTACATTTTTCATTATGTAACCGTCATGTTAATTTTATTTTATTTTTTTGGTCAGACTATCATGTAAAATACTTAAATTATACTCTGAGTAAGACATATAATAGAAAGAAGGAAAAATACAAGCTTAAAAGATGAAACATACAAATGAGGCAAGGCCTAGCTTCATGAATATTGATGAAGGGACAAATGGAGGATCACTCTTACGCAACACATGGAAGCAGTCAACCTGTAAGGGTAATAGAAAAGCAATGAATAATACAACTGAGAATTCCAAATACAGAGTACTTACAGAAAAATTTGCTCAAAACGTCATTGCAATTTGTTGCTATATTCTAGTATTTCCAGATACTGTTAAAAGAGCAGATGAACTTTTTCTCTCCTTTTTGTTCCTTTTTCTATTTTTCATATATGAAATATCAGAGGTTGACAAATTTGTAGAAGCATTTAAAACTTGTTATCTCATGCCAAATTTAACAAAACCATTATATACCATCCTAATGTAAGTCCAGAACTGCTCTCGAGGGCAAGTACTTACTGCATCTACTTGGTATGCCTCTGGAAAATTGCAGTAATGTGCAAATGTTGCCATCAAAGAAGCATTGAATGAAAAGAACTAAAGAAAGGATTATTCTTATTACATGCAATAAAACAAGTGCAAACAGAAGTGTTCATTCTTATTTCATACTAATATGAGTTTACATGATTTTATGACAAGGATTCACTGCATATGTAAGACTGTTTTCTTCAATAAAATAGATTTCATTTACCAGAGCTTCCAGATAATATTCAGGGATATAAATGAACAATGTATCCACTTTGCTAAGCACCAGAAGCAACTGGACAGTCCACATGCATGTTGCATACATTCCTCTTTGCTTCCACCGAGAAAATAAAGAGATACGGTACCTGTAAGGCATGACCGAGTGACCAAAAGAAACAGAGAATGTAAATGTATGCAAACAACTAAAATATATATATCAAATGACTTGCATAATTGTCTTTTACCAGAGATCATTCTCAAGACTCCACTGAACAAGATACCCAAGATTATAGTTATTTGGTTTAATAAACCAATATTGCAATAAAAATGTATTCAAGAAAAAAGCAAGGGGGGCATGGCAATGTCGCCAAAAGAAACAGAAAATGTAAATGTATGCAAACAACTAAAATATGTATATCAAATGACTTTCTTAATTGTCTTTTTACCAGAGATCATTCTCAAGACTCCACTGAACAGTATACCCAAGATTATAGTTATTTAGTTTAATAAACCAATATTGCTATAAAAATGTATTCAAGAAAATAGCAAGGGCGGGAAAAACACAGTTAAACTTTACGAACACTTGCAGCCAAGAAAAGTAAACAGCACTTATACATATTATGGAAACAAGCTACTCCTCATGGTTCATCTTACCAAGCACATTGTCTGACACAATCAATAACTTCTTCTCTATAACCATTACGGGCTTCTTTCAAACGCTTTAATTGCTCACTACAAGCTCTTTCTCTTATTTGTTTATCAGCTTCTTCCAGGAGGGATATTGACTGCGACTGGTGAGACATGTAATATGATGCCTACAACCATGATTTTTAAGAATTCAGAGAGCTTACAACATTCAGAATCCATGTACACACAAATCCACACATATCAGAAAATATTATACCAGCATTTCAGATTAATTGGTAAGAAGACTATGATGACATGTAGAAGGTTTTTGGAAGTTGGCATAGAAGGAAAGACAAATAAATAAAACACGCACACACAACAAGAAGGCAGAGAACTGAAGACCTGACTGTTTACTGTTCAATTCAAAAACACATGTTTGATTTAGTAAAACTAATTAATGGAATAAATTAAATTAAGAAGGCAGAAAACCAAACTAATAAGAGTTTACTATTCAAATCAACAAATAAAAGTCTCACAATTCCGTTGGTATTTTACATTTTAGCCTAAACAAATTTTATCTTTTTCAGAATGTTAACCTAGTAAAGACAAAACAGCATAAGATCATGAGTACAATGAAGTAGATATTGAGCACATTAATGTAGAGATAATAAAAAAATTAATCGGTGACACTCCGTATTCTTCAAAGAAAAAAAAACTCTTGCCACTTTATCTCCTTACCTGCTTAAAATTTGGCGCAAGACCCATATGATACAACAGCAACAAAACATCTAGAAGTTCTTCTTCTCGGAGTGTAGCTGAAGACATATTACTCTCCCTTGGTACAAACCTCATATGCTGCACTGGGCAATAACTAAACTCAGATTCAGTTTGGTAACTAGAACTAGGTTTATCTGCTATTTCATCATTCAAACTTCCAGCACTGCATTCTGTAGCAACATGGGCAGATCTCTCTGGAATGGCACTGCAATGGGCACCAGAACCTTTAGCTGTGTATCTAATTGGATACTTTGAGACTCTTGTAAAATCAGCATCATAACTTGAGCAACAGCATGGTTTTTTCGTACTTGAATGAGTCACTCTGGTTTCTTCATCATCCATACAACCTTCCTCCCACCGGATTACTTCTGTTTCCTGATCATTTACAGGGTGTGATTTTGAGAGATGACTAAATGATCCTCCAAGCCTAGAATTGTCATTTCGATGAGGATCATTCCTAAGAAATAAGGCTACAGGAAAGCTTCGTTGACCACCCCTATGAAGAAAACCAACATCGGGACCATTTTCACTGCTCTTCAACCAGCTGCAAATGTCCCCCATGCCAAAACCTTCAGATAAAAAATGAAGAATAACTGTGTACAAAGAAACAAGAACAGAATTGCTTGAAACTCCAGGAGGTGGCAGATTTCGGTCTGCTCCTCTGTTCTTTAGTAGAAGGTTCTGTAAAAATGTCCTGAACACTGAACCAGGCAACTGGGGAGGTGTCACAGGTGGTATGAACTGTATGACCAAGCGACAGAGATCCCTATGCTTCTCCTCAATCTGCAAATATATTATGTTTTATCAACTAAAAATTAGTATGGAACTTCACAAATCTGGACGTTGACCTGCATAAGCTATAAAGAATTACAAACAATGGAGACCCTGGAGCAAACATGCTGTCGACCTAATTGAACTTGTCCATGGGAAAAATATGGGGGAAATTGTGGAATTCATAAAACCTCCTGTTCAATCAATCTTGACAATATTTCCATACAAAAATAGTTCTACTCTTGCTTATTATTATTAATATTTTTTAAAAGGTTCTTCCCTTTTCCCAAATTTTACATTCAAAATACAATATGGTCTATATAAACAAATAAAACAAGTTAAATTATGACAAATAGAAGGAAAACCAAGCTCTTTAGCTCAAAATGTACCTTACTGACTGCTTCAGATAAAGCTGTAGTTGTCAACAGCATACTACTTTCATAGGACACATCCTCGCATGAACCAGGCCACCAAACAGAAGGCATCATGGACTCAAGGTCATGCTTATTTGGATTCTTCCGCGAAAGGAACCCTTCAAAAAGGAATTCAAAATCAGGTGATTTCCACCAAAGCACCATAATTTCTTGCCGTCTGAGGATATGACATGCCATTGCAAGATATGGGTATGAACCTGAACATGGGCACTCTTTTAGAACCAATGGAGCTGTTTTGCAACCACATGCCAGGGCATTTATGATATGTTCAAACAGAAAATGCGATCCTTTAAATTCTAGAAAGACGTCAAGAAGTTTATCTATGCTTGAATAATCATGTGGCACCTGCAACCCAAACACTTCCATCATGAATAACAAAAATGGACCCCAGGCAATGTACTCCATACTCCAAACCTCTGCTCCAAGTACAGAGAAAAATTCCTCACATATCCCATGAGAAACAGGATAAAAAAGTTCTTCAAGTGAAACGAACCTCTTCAGTCTCAATTTCTCAACAGAAGAATGCTTTGCTTGCTCCACAGAGTGCATACCCAACAGCCTTGACAAACAATGCAGCAACTGAGTAGCAAATGAATTTAATGATGGAGGTGCCTGAAGGGGGAGGTAGCCTTCAATGGGAAATTTAAAAGGTCGGGCCCCAAAATTTAATTCACATCGTTCACCTTGAGAAAGAGAAACTGCAGGATAATATCCAAATCCTTGTTCCATCTTACGAATGCCATGAAATGCCACCCCAAGTGAGACACCGTTTCTGTAGAATGATATTTCATTACAATCCAAATCTATGCAGCATCCAATAGCATCACCAACAACCCATGACTGACCATATGGCTCAGCTTCCTTGTTCCATTTTCTAACCCTCCTCCCATCAAATGCATATGAATCATCAGCATCACCTACACCCTTATGGTCAGTGAAAGGGCAAGAAACGGTTGCCCATCCAAGCTGCTGAATACCTGAAGTTTCCAGAATAACTTCATACATCCATTTCCCTTTCCACACACAAGCATTAGCCCTGGCACTGCTGAACATTGCTAAGCTCTCTACAAGCGAAGGTCGCTTAATGTTTCTAATATCACCACGAATACTGAATTCATCAAGACCAATGATGTGGGGTCCACAGCTATTTCCAGAAAAACAAACTCCATCTCTGTTTCTAACCAAAGCACTTGAATTTGCATGCGCTTTAGAGAATTCATTCTTTATAATAGAGCGAACTAGGTTGTTATCAATTGGACTAGACAACGAACGCACTGATTTGTTAGGGAGACCAAAAACATATTCTAAGGTTCGCTCCACTGATTGGTGGCCAAAGTCATCACAGTATGAAACGAGATGGGTTTTCGACGAATTCTCTCTACTATCCTCGCCATTCAATATCACGGCCAGACCAGAAGAAAGCCCACCAATCCGTAGGCTGTCTTCTGCCATGGGATTTGGACAAGCAATATGTACCCAATAGTAACCCACAGAACTGAGCAAAGTTGTTCAAACTTGAATATGCGAAAGCCAATTATGATTCCAACACTGATCCATCCCAAACAAAACTCTGAAACTCTACCAAGTTACCATCCTGACCTGAAATTTCAAGGTTACAACACCTACAACTCAGTTTCATAAACTATCTACAAAGGGTTGCTTTGTTTGGTTTCCAAGAGAAACTAGGAAAACAAAATGAATGCTGCAACTTAAAACATTTTACATCAACTTAGATTCAAATTGAAAATTTATAAAACACCTCATCAAATTTAGCAAAATTAGTCGGCTAAGTTACCGAAAATATTTTCAACATTTTACAAACTCCATACCCAAAAACTAAATTTCACATTTCCCTGTCCTTTCTCCTCTCCTCAGTTTTCTCGGGAACCAACCAGAGAGATCAAGCGGAAAATGAATTGGTTGACAAATCAAAATTAAAATATAAAAACACCAAACGTACAGAACCTTAAGCTCTCTAATAATAACATACACAAAATTGAATATGAAATTTGTGAAACAAAATCATCCAAATCAGGAAATGATGAAAAAACTCACAGGTACTGCTCATGTTTGTCGTTTTCACAGTTATAACGGCTAGGGTTTTGCAGCAGCAGCATCCATTAATTAACACCGTCTACATGCCTCAGAGAGAGAGAGAGAGAGAGAGAGAGAGAGAGAGAGAGAGAGAGAGAGAGAGAGAGGGAGAAGGGCAAAATGGGAATTTGAAATTTTCGCCAAAAGGATGGGGGACGCGAGCGCACCACGAGAGAAGAACAAAAACGAAAGAGAGCAGCAGCTGCTTCAACCCCACGCACGCACGCTGACTCCCAAGCCCTAAAAACGAAGTGACCGACACGTGTCGGGCTCCCAAAGGAGTTACCGGCTGCTGACTTGGCGGTGGGGCTAACTTGGGCCGTTGCGATGGATGTACCGTGGTTCTCTTTGTTTTTGTATTTGATTTTGATTCTTCTTTTTCTGTGACAATGACGTGGCCTGAGGGAGAGAGAGTCTTCGGTGTGTTGCTCGGACCGGGACGTGCAATGGATGGACCGGCGTTACGGCGTACACTTTTCCCATTTTAAAAAAATAAAAATGGAAAGTAGTTGGAAAATGGAAACACATTGAAGATTGAGATATTTGTTTGCATCCCATTTAATGGAACCACATTTTATTCATTTTTATCAAATAGGACCCACATTAGGTAATTGTTTGTTCAAAACTTGAGAAGAAAGGATTTTTTAATATTTCAAGCTTTCTCCCTCATAAAATAAAAGTTTTCATTGTAATTATTTTGCAAAAAAAATATTTTATTTATAGGGAATATTTTATAACAGTAATGCTCTCCTGGTAAATAATTTGGAGTGAGCACTTATTATCAGACCCAAAAAAAAGTTAGCATTTATTATACTTAATAGTTGAATTTAATATAATAAATTAATGGATTATTAAGTTTTATAGTCACAAACTCAATCCAACAATAATAATATATGATCACTTAGGGTGGCTTAAAATTTAACATTTTTTTGAAAAACTTTGTCTTTTATGCTTATATACAACTATTCGAGCACTTGGTATGTAATTTAATATTACAATTTTTCTAATTGATCTCACTAGGTCTAAACCACAATATCTTACTAGGTCCTATATATTGTTCTCAAGTTATTAATTTTCAGTTTAGATTTTCATTACATTACCTCTTATGTTTAATCAACTAAAATCTTAAATATAAACAAAGAATGATTGAAATTCCTTAATATTGGTTTTTTTTATTTTTTATGGGACTTAAATTGGTACATCTTTCCTACAAACCTAACAATATGGAATAAAAATGACACTATATATATCTCATTGTTCCTACTCTTCTCTTTTTCTGTGATATTGATACCACTATTTGATATTCTACCCATTGAATTGATGTTTTCGATTTAACACAAATAAAAATGCAAGGAATAATAGATAAGGCTTATTCATCCAAAATCAAATTGCCACCTATATTACACTTTTTATGGTGATTGGTCCCCAAATCACATGAGAAAAAAGCTACAGGATGCTAAGATGCGCACTGATAAGGCCACGAGATACCCCTATAGGCTATAACTATGGAGAGCTCTCATTCAGTCGTAGTGCGTAATGCGCACCATGCGCAGTCAAACTTGAACTGTTTTATCACGGACGGATTGCTATTAATGAGTGTAATGACTAATGAGAGTGTAATGAGCACGTGGTAGATGAGGTGTTTTTGGTAATTTTGAGTTGACGGGCCATCTCCCATTTCCCTCATCTTGATGAGGCTTCTTTGTCAACAAAAGTTTGCCACGGAATGTACCTAGAAGCTTTTGGTAATGAGAGTGACACGTGGCACCCAACTACTCTTTCTTTGTTGTACAAATGTGGCCAAATTTTATCATAGCATTTCCATAAGAAAGAAAGAATGAATTTCTCTACCCAAAAAAAAAAAATGAATGCATGAATTTGAATGAGGACAAGTTTATAATATATAGAGAGTTATCTAAAAAAGGGATGATAAAATTATATGTGGGTATTAGACTATTAGGTATAGCCGTATAGGAATAATGCTCTACACTCCGTTATCATCTCCTATACTTGTTTAATGTAATAAAAAATAAATAGATATATTAAATATTCTTCTTATGATTATATATTAATTTTTGTTTGCTTTTCAAATATAATGGTGGTTTTATGACTTAATGTAGTTATAATGTAATATAATCCGTGTTATATTAAAAACAATTATGTGTGTTAAGTGTATCTTATATATATATATATAGTATGTTATGTATTTATATAATTTTATTATCATGTTAATATGAAAAAATGTTTTTGAATATGGGGTCGAGTCCGCATGCTCGAAGAGGTCTCTATTTACTCAATGGGCGAAGATGGAAAAGATAAATTGAACTTGGCTCCGTCTGATCGCCATCTTTAATTTATAAATCCAAGCAAAGTTGAGTGAGTTTATTTTCTTATTAGAACAGAGGTCATCAAAAGAGGAGAATTTGAACTATGGTTTTTAGATGTAGGAGTAATTACCCTCTATCATTGGAGCTACGTACTTGTTTTTACGTAATTGTCATTATTTAAATTGGCAATCCCTTTGGTTACTTCATAATCTCAATTTTTATGTGTTGTCATTTATATTGACAATTGTTATGTTGTTATATACAATACAATCACATCTTATTTCTTATTTCCTTTTATTAACTAATTCTAAGGACGTACGGTTCTATTTAGACACTTTTCTTTGTTTTCCTCTCTCTCTCTCTCTCTCTCTCTCTTTTTTTTTCTCTCTCTCTCTCTCTCTCTCTCTCTCTCTCTCTCTCTCTCTCTCTCTCTCTCTCTCTCTCTCTATTTGTCTCTTTCCCACCATTTTTTAACCTCTTATCTGCTTTCATCTAACCCTAAGTCTATATAAACTTATGTAGGTGATGATTTGAGAGGAGAATATAAACCACACCTGGGAGAACGTTTTGATTATGGCTCCAACATCTTGAAATTTGGAGCTGACGCCGGTGATGCACTGCCAATGTAGAATTCAGATTAAGCGATGCACATCTTGGACTAATGTGAACCCAAGAAGGAGGTTCGAGAGGTGTTCTAAGTAAGCTCGATTCAAATTTCAAACCTTTTTTATTTTCTATGTTGTTTTTTGTCCTCATGTGTGGGATTTATGTTTTTTTTTTTTAGAAAATTTGCAGAGAGGAATGGGTGGTTCCAACCTTTGGAGATGGATCGCTCTTTCAATATGTGATAGGTCCATGCAAATCCTACCTGGTTTGTTAAAGAGACAAAGCCTAATGGAGACTGAAATGCATTGTGCACAATCATTAATAAAGAAGAATCTATGGATCAACTTGGTACTGTCATTGTTGGAACTTGTGGGATTAATTCCTACATCAAAATATATTTTAGTTACCTTTGTAATTAGTAGGTGAGCCTTGGTCTGGTGACTTACGAAAGAAGCAAAACAAAATTGCATCTTTTGGTTTTGTGGTATATATTATCGGATAGGATAAGACAAGTTAGTTACAATGAAAAGATGAGATTGATAGTTTAAATTCAAACAATCAGTTTCAACTGTTTGTTCAAATGATCAGACACCAGTTACAACAGTTTGTTGAAATGATCAGACACAACTGCTCAGATCATCTTTTTATAAACACAACAACATACCGGACCAATAGATTTAATTTTTTCCTCCAACTCTCTTCCCCCTTTCTTTCTTAGAGAAACATAAAGTAAAGTTTGTTAGAATTTGAGTCTGTGTGCAAAGACTCGAATTGATAGTTGTATCTTGCAAGATAGACATCCAAGAATCTACTGCACAAGGTGTAGAGGGTGAATTTTCTGTCTTAGGAGATTGCATTTGCAAGCCTCTATCAATCCTAAACAAGTTAGTGATTTCCAATTTCACTCCTACTGCTTATCTTATTGCTTCTGGTTGTACTAGATTTCATTGTTGTTGAAATTGTGAACTGAAGTTTTTTGTTGGCTTACATACTTGATATATGTGACATAAAATTGCTATTGCAATTGTAGCTTATGCTTAATTACACCACTGGTATAGATAGATATAGTATAATATTGTAGAAGTTGTAGTCTTTGTGTTATCAATATATATACATACACACACACAATAATAGTAGTTGCTTTTACTAATCTTATATTATAGTTTGTTGTTGAATCATTATATACTTTATTATTAGTATTGTGATTTGATAATAACGTGTTGACTACATATATAATATATTTTAATATATATTAGCTTTTGTTTGTTTCTGATATATATATTATTGCTACTGCAAGTGTTGATTCAAGTTTTTCAATTCTACTTATATCTCATATAATTGATTGTTCCTAATAATCTAAGACATAAAATTTGTTAGATGGATCAATCAAGTTCAGGTGGTGTTAAGTCACACGTTGAGAAGCCTGAGAGATTCAGGGGATTTGATTTCAAGAAATGGCAGCAAAAGATGTTGTTCTATCTAACAACTCTTAACTTGGCTAATGTCATTACCTCTGAGGCTCCCCAAGCGCCAAAAGAGGGAGATATTCCTGATGCAACTCTGAAGGCCATAGAAATCTGGAATAACGACGAGTTCCTTTGTAGAAACTACATTTTGAATGCTCTAGATGACACCTTGTATGATGTTTATTCATCATTCAAGACTGTTAAAGTGTTATGGGAATCTCTTGACAAAAAGTACAAGTCTGAAATGGCAAGTTCAAAGAAGTTTGTCATTGGGAAGTTTTTCTTAACTTCAAGATGAATGATGCCAAGTCTGTTGTCAAGCAACTTGAAGAACTCCAGATTATTGTTCAAGAGTTAGATGATGAAGGTATGAAACTGAACGAGAATTTTCTTGTTGGTTCTATTATTGAAAAATTACCTCCATCTTGGAAGGATTTTAAGATATACCTTAAGCATTTAACTAAGGTCATGGATTTGGGTGAGTTGGTTCTCAAAATTCGTGTGGAAGAAGATCATCGCAAAAATGAGAAAACTGATGTGTCAATGGAGGCAGGAGCCAACATCATTGAAAGAAGCACCTCAAAGGGAAAGCGTCCTCTGCTTCAGAAAAACAAATGAAAGGTTGCTGCAAAGCATGCATTCACTGTACCAAAGTTCAAAAATTTCAAGAAAATTAAAAGAAGATGCTGGGTGTGTGGGAAGCCTGGACACAGAGCAAAGGACTGTCACAATAAGAAGGATGGGAACGCTGGACCTTCCAACCAAGCAAACATTGCAGAGGATCACTTTGTTGCTGTTGTATCTGAGGTCAATTTAATAACTAATTCCAATGACTGATGGATTGACACAAGAGCAACAAGACATGTTTGTGCTGAAAAGAATTTGTTTGCAACATATGAACAAGTTTCTGGTGGAGAAAATCTGTACATAGGGAATGCTAGTACGGCTGCTGTTGAAGGAAAAGGAAAAGTGGTTCTCAAACTCACTTCTGGCAAAGAGCTTGCACTTACAAATGTACTGCATGTTCCTGAGATTCGAAAAAATCTAGTTTCTGGTTCTATTCTTAGCAACAAGGGTTTCAAATTAGTCTTTGAATTTGATAAGTTTGTACTCACCAAGGGTGGGATGTATGTAGGAAAGGGCTACCTAGTTGAGGGGCTCTTCAAAGTTAATGTACTACCTACTGATGCTATTAATAAGAATGCTAGCACTAGTGCTTCTGTTTATTTGCTTGAGTCATCTACATTATGGCATGCTAGATTAGGTCATGTTAACTTTCGTTCCTTACAAAGAATGGTTAGTTTAGGCCTTTTGCCAAAATGTTCAATGAATCATACATCTAAATGTGAAATCTGCACTGAGTCTAAATATGCAAGGCATTCATATAAGTCTGTTGAAAAAACAAATGCAGTCCTTGGATTAATTCACAGTGATCTTTGTGATTTTAAATCAACTCCAACTCGAGGAGGAAAGAACTATTATATTTCTTTTATTGATAATTGCAGCAAGTTTTGTTATGTCTATTTGATTAAGAGTAAAGATGAAGCTTTGAATATGTTCAAAATATACAAAGCTGAAGTTGAAAATCAACTAGACAAGAGAATTAAAATTCTCAGGTCTGATAGAGGTGGTGAGTATGAATCTAATGAGTTTGCTGAATTTTGTTCTACTCATGGAATCATACATCAAACGACAGCACCATATACTCCAATGCAAAACGGAGTTGCTGAACGTAAAAAAAGAACTTTGAAAAACATGATTAACTCCATGTTAAATAGTTTTGGTGCACCACATAATCTGTGGGGTGAAGCCCTCCTTGCAGCAAACACAATTTTGAATAGAATTCCTCATAAAAAGAGTGACCAATCCCCTTATGAAATCTGTAAAGAAAGGTTGCCTACATATAAAACTATGAAAGTTTGGGGTTGTCTGGCAAAAGTTCAAATTCCTTTACCAAAGAGATAAAAACTTGGACCAAAAACAGTGGACTGTGTGTTTATTGGTCATGCCAATAATAGTGCTTATCGTTTTTTGGTTCACAAATCAGCAATTGAAGACATACATATAAATGCTATAATTGAGTCTGCTGAGGCTGAATTCTTTGAGAATATTTTTCCATACAAAGACATGTCATATACCAGTAAAAAACGAGAAGATGGAAAAATGCTTGCTGAAAATGACGAAAATAATGCCACAACGTCTAAAGTTCAAGAACAAAATTTTGAACCACGAAGAAGTAAAAGAGCAAAAGTTGCAAAGGACTTTGGCCTGACTTTATGACTTTCCTAACAGAGGAAGAATCTCAATCATATAAGGCTGCAATGGAGTCACCAGAAGCAACTTATTGGAAGGAGGCAATTCAAAGTGAAGTGGAATCCATTATGCATAATAATACATGGAAATTGGTTGATTTACCACCTGAAAATAAGCCAATTGGACACAAATGGATATTCAAAAAGAAACTAAGACCAGATGGAACCATTGACAAAATGACAAGTATAAAGCTCGTCTCGTAGCTAAAGGGTTTTGTCAAAAACAAGATCTAGATTTCATCGATACATATTCACCTGTAACTAGAATTACTTCCATACGGTTGCTAATAGCAATAGTTGTTCTACATAATCTGGAAATACACCAGATGGATGTCAAAACGACATTTTGAAATGGTGAACTAGAGGAAGAAATATATATGGAACAACCAGAAGGTTTCATTGTCTAGGGTCAAGAAAATAAAGTCTGCCAATTAGTTAAGTCATTATATGGACTTAAACAAGCTCCAAAACATTGGCATGAAAAATTCGATCATACTATGATGTCAAATGGTTTTTTTCATCAATGAATGTGACAAATGCGTTTACATCAAGTAAACAAAAAATGCTTATGTAATTGTTTGCCTATATGTGAATGATATGCTCATAATAGGAACCAATAAAGATGTGATTAACTCCACAAAGAAAATGCTAAATTCCAATTTTGATATGAAAGATATGGGACTAGCAGACGTTATTCTTGGAGTAAGAATTCAAAAAAATTCTGATGGGTATATACTCACTCAATCCCATTATGTAGAAAAGGTCCTAAGAAAATTTGGTCATTATGATGATAAACCTGTAGTTACACCATTTGATCCAACTTGTAAGCTATCAAAAAATAGTGGTGCGAGTGTGTCTGAATTGGAATATAGTCAGGTCATAGGAAGCTTGATGTACATAATGAATTGTACAAGGCCTGATTTAGCTTATTCAATAAGCAAATTGAGTAGGTATTCAAGCAATCTTAGTAAAGATCATTGGAATGCTTTAGTTAGAGTATTAAAATACTTAAAGCATACAATAAATTATGGCTTGCATTACACCCAATATTCTCCAGTTTTAGAAGGATATAGTGATGCAAATTGGATTTCTGGAAGCACGGAAAGTAAGTCTACAAGCGGTTATGTTTTTACACTTGGTGGAGCAGCTGTGTCATGGAAATAATCCAAGCAGACATGTATAGCACGTTCGACAATGGAATCAGAATTTACAGCATTGGATAAAGTTGCCGAAGAGGTAGAATGGCTAAGGAATTTTCTGGAAGACATTACATTGTGACCTAAGCCTTTAACTGCACTTTGTATTCATTGTGATAGTATGGCTGCGATACATAGAGCCAAAAATACAATGGCAAGTCAAGGCATATAAGGCGACGACATAGCACAATACGACAATTGCTCTCCAATGGAATTATTTCATTGGATTATATTAAATCAAAGGAAAATATAACTAATCCTTTGACCAAAGGCCTACCGAAGGAGCAAGTTGTATTTACGTCGAGGGGAATGGGTCTAAAGCCAATTCAATGAGTTACACCAAGTGGAAACCTAACCTAGTTGATTGGAGATCCCATGGTCTAGGTTCAATAGGCAAACTAGTTGGGGAAAACTCAAAGTGAAACCACACAATTTCACTCATTCCTATGACAAAGAAATGTGTGTTCCTATAAGACGAGTAGGGTTAATTAATTTTCTTAATGATGCTAATATCTTTTAATTAAGAGGAATACTACAGGATATTCTTAATTAGCGTCACCTATATGAGAGTGATGTGGGGTCGCATCCATGAGAATCGAAATGGCTAAATTCTCTAGAGCTCTCATGACGTCGGGATTTGTTCAGGACCAAAATGAACACAACCGTATAAACTTGAAATATGTCAAGATGAGATATGTGTGATACTTATTGTCTTGTACGTTTTACTATAATATAGTGAATAGTTCAAGATCATAAATTCACTGCCTCACTAGGTAATTCCGATAAGTTATCACTAGGAAAGGTTCAAGTCCAAAAGACACCTTTTCCGACGCACATCGATTCTAAGTTCTCTGAAATGACGATAAGTTACTAATTCATTCAGTAGCTTATTTTCTATTCAAATGTAGGGTATTGAAAGGTTTGAATAGAAATGTGGGGTATTGTTGGAACTTGTGGGATTAATTCCTACTTCGAAAATATATTTTAGTCGCCTTTGTAATTAGTAGGTGAGCCTTGGTCTGATGACTTACGAAAGAAGCAAAACAAAATTGCATCTTTTGGTTTTGTGGTATTATCGGATAGGATAAGACAAGTTAGTTACAATGAAGAGATGAGACTGATAGTTTAAATTTAAACAATCAGTTTCAACTGTTTGTTTAAATGATCAGACACCAGTTACAACGATTCGTTGAAATGATTAGACACAACTGCTCAGATCATCTCTTTATAAACACAACAACATACCAGACCAGTAGATTTAATTTTTTCCTCCAACTCTCTTCCCCCTTTCTTTCTTAGAGAAACATAAAGTAAAGTTTGTTAGAATTTGAGTCTGTGTGCAAAGATTCGAATTGATAGTTGTATCCTGCAAGATAGACATGGAAGAATCTACTGCACAAGGTGTAGAGAGTGAATTTTCTGTCTTAGGAGATTGCATTTGCAAGCCTCTATCAATCCTAAACAAATTAGTGATTTCCAATTTCACTCCTACTGCTTATTTTATTGCTTCTGGTTGTACTCAATTTCATTGTTGTTGAAATTGTGAACTGAAGTTTTTTGTTGGCTTACATACTTGATATATGTGATATAAAATTGCTATTGCAATTGTAGCTTATGCTTGATTACATCATTGATATAGATAGATATACTATAATATTGTAGAAGTTGTAGTCTGTGTGTTATTAATATATATATACACACACACACACAATAGTTGCTTTTAGTAATCTTATATTATAGTTTGTAGTTGAATCATTATACTTTATTATTAGTATTGTGATTTGATAATAACGTGTTGACTACATATATAATATATTTTAATATATATTAGCTTTTGTTTGTTTATCTTATTGCTTCTGGTTGTACTCGATTTCATTGTTGTTGAAATTGTGAACTGAAGTTTTTGTTGGCTTACATACTTGATATATGTGATATAAAATTGCTATTGCAATTGTAGCTTATGCTTGATTACATCATTGATATAGATAGATATAGTATAATATTGTAGAAGTTGTAGTCTGTGTGTTATCAATATATATATATACACAATAATAGTAGTTGCTTTTAGTAATCTTATATTATAGTTTGTAGTTGAATCATTATACTTTATTATTAGTATTGTGATTTGATAATAACGTGTTGATCGACTACAGATATAATATATTTTGATATATATTAGCTTTTGTTTGTTTATGATATATATATTATTGCTACTACACAAATGTTGATTCCAGTTTTTCAATTCTACTTATATCTCATATAATTGATTGTTCCTAATAGTCATGAGTGTTTCTTTTCTTTGTAATGATGGGTCAGAAGGGAAGTGATGAAATTTGAAGGGTATTGGTCCTTAGGGTAATGGGTTTGGGAATGACATTTTGTTGAATGGGTTAAGGGTTCAGTAATGAATGGCATAGCATATTGTACGACATTTTGTACTTGTGTTTGATGAGTGAGTGATGAATGGGTTGCTTAACTTGTTATGTTTTGTATGGCATTATGTACCCTACTTGTACTTATTTACTTTATTGAATGATACATGGGTTGTGTATTCATTTTCCATCTTTATTATGATTCACAGTAACACAAACATTGTAACTATGTTCCAATATACTATTACCCTGTTTTCAGAAGAAAATGACAAATGGCTATACTCCATAAATAATTCATCCAAAATACATAATTCAAAATACATAATGACTAATTCATACCATTCACATAATCCAAAATAAATACCAAATACATATCCTATTTTCATCCTAGTTCATACCAAATTATGAACCCCCATTAATTCTAAAAGACATGCAAAAATCACAGTTGACACAAAAACCATATACTGCACTATTCTCTTGGCAAAAATAACTTAAACACTTTAAAGTGCTCCAAAACCACAGACTCTCAAATTCAGAGCATCCTTGACAACTTCTTTTTGGCATGTCACTTTATCTTCAGCTTGGCATTTGGTCTTGCAGGGTTGGATGAAGATGCAGGCTACTCTGAGGTTGGTACTTCTACCCTCTTGGAAGGTGACTTAAACCTCCTATTTGGGAACTTCTCTTGCACTCACACTTGATGAAGTATGCTAAGATAAAAATGCAAGTTTACTGGGTTGATTTATTGAAGATGAAGGTTAAGATGATGCCTGGGCACAAATGATAAAGCTGCATATTGTTCTATTTCTTGTACCTTTGATGGTTTGGATGACCTCTGCTTCAGCCTGGGCTTTTCTGACTTGCACATATACCACAAATGGTCAGAATTGGAAAATTATCCCTAAACACCAAGTTGGTCTTAGCACGACTTGAGTCACTTGACTAACCTTATTTGTCAACTGGCTCTGTTCTTGTCCCCTACTATTCCTCTTCCTTTGTCTCTGTCTATTCCCCTACAATATTATTCTTAGCAAGTCATGAATATTGCCTGCAAAATAAATTGTACAAAAATATGTTAGAAGATGAAACATCATAGCAAAGTCACCTAAGATTGTGCTTTGGTCTTCTTTTTCCCACACCCTCTAACATTATAATCTTCGATCATTACCACATTTACTACACGTGATTGTTTTGTCATATCTTAGCAGTTTGGTAGGATGCTTTGACGGGGCTTTGGATTCACGTACTAGCATCTCGAGCCCTAACCCTCTTGGGCCTTTTTGGTTGCTTTTTGTATGCAGGGGGTTTGAGTGTGTTGGAATATGCCTAACACCAATCATTTTGATAAACATATTGTATGTTTTTCGTATATTTCGAACATCAATGACAAAATTGTCTTTTATGTAACATCATTCATATGCATATTATATCTTTATATATATGTATGCATAAAAGAGGTTTAATTGTTTTAAGTTAAGGGAATAATTAAATAGTGGCACACAATATATTCCCATGCAAAATATATTCATGGTGTCACAAAAATTAAATAGCTTGAATTCTTCCCAAATAAGGATTCAAGTATAAGAGTTCACTCCTAGAAGGAGTATACTTACCGGTGACTACAAGTTTATCAAACTTTTAGTCTTAAGGCCATAAGGATTAATCCATCCTCTCTATATAAACGCTCTCATAAGATCATTCAAAGGTATACAATTCTTGAGTTCTGAGCCCACTGCTTTGAATTTATAACAATCTTGTTTACTGACTTGACCGTTAGAGAGCCTTTGGTCGACAGCCCACCGGTGCCCTTTTACCCTCCAAAGGTTTTTCTTATGTTTGCAGGACTGTTGTTTTTGAGTTTAGCTACTCGGATATTTTGAGTTACAACTACTAGTTACAACTGATCATTGAAAATAAAAATTGTATTTACATTTGCCAATACAAACACTCATTCAATTGACAATATTGATGCCAGGAATTGGAACCATTAAGAGCTTCAATGAATTCAAGCTAAATGTTTTTCAAGTTTGTTTAGAGTGGCCAAACAATTAAGTAAACAACACCAATATCCCACAAAAAAAGAACATAATCTATTGGAGTGAGATCAGAGTGGTATGAACTATAAACTTTTTGAAGCTTAAATTAGTGGAGAATTCTTGTAGAAAATAAACATGATTTCATCTTAGAGGAATCATATATCTTTGAAGATAGAGGGTAATCTTTATAGGAGAGTATATCATTTCATTATATAAATAGGACTCTTAAAACAAATTAGGTGAGTGAATCTAGATAAATCTTGAAGAATCTGGATGTGTTGTTTTTAATTAGGCTTTCTTTAATCAATATTTCCTTTTAACAATTTAGTAAAGATAATTTTTTTCTATCGAAATCTACTCAATTATTGTTTTATACACATGATAAGGCCAAGTGGAGTTGTTAATCGGCTTAACTAGATATATACTATAAATAGATAGGAATCAAGTATCAAATACCAATATTTCCAATCATGGTATTGTAGAATTTTCCATCAAACACTTAAAACAAAAATATTTGAAAATTCTCGACACAAAAACACTTGAAATTTGATGGAGACCAAAAGAGAAAAATTTGAAATTTAGATTTGATTGAAGGTTATTTTTCTGCACTTGAAAGTGTGGCACAAATAGTAAAACTATCACAGGACTCTGTACTTTTGGAAGATCTATGAGAATTGAGGATCCCGACAACAATGATGTTGGTGCTGTATTTTGGTTTTTATTTTAGAAATGGAGTGATTCATGATCATTACATATTGTTCCAGTGTTTATTGGGCATATTTCAAGTAGTGCTAATATCAACACATAACAATGATCTATAATTTGCATGTCGCAAATGGGTAACAAAGGTGCCTTTATCCGTTTCGACATATTGTTGAGAGAAATTCCACATTGAAAATGTAAGGGCCTTGCTAGTGACTTATAAGGTTTGAGCTACTCCTTCTATTTCCAATTAGTTTTGAGATGAATGCTCAAATTACTTCATGGTATCAGAGTAGGCTATTCACGTGATGTGCCTAATGGCTATACGTATTTTCACGTCACCCAATTAAATTGTCCACGTGTTAGGCTTAAATGACGCCACACGTGCGGGGACGTGTTAAGAGAAATCTCACATTGAAAATGTGAAGGCCTTGCTAGTGACTTATAAGAGTTTGAGCTACTCATTTCATTGACAATTGATTTTGCGATGAATGCTCAAATTACTTCACAAATTTGAAGCTTAACATTGTTACTTTCTCAGCAGTGGTCAGTGGCTCCTGTTACTTATAACTGCTCCTTTTTTTAATCATTCTCCCCCCTTCTCTATCCCAAAATTTTCCTATGCAGTATCTTGTGATTATTGTCCACAGAGATGATTATTTTCATTTTATCTTTTCTTCTACTTCTCACCACTAGGAAGAATATTGCAGGCATTTTCTTAGATATTATTTTGTTCTTGTGCTTGCTCCAAAGCCAGGTTTAGATGGAATGACTGCCTGCTAAAATGCATGCCATTTCTCTATTTATTTTCTGATGTTTTTTTTTTCCTGGATTGTTGGAGATCCAAATATTGGAGTACATATTTCATCAAATATCAGTTTTATATTTCTTAGTTTTTTTTTTTTAATTTTTTGTATTTCGACAATATGACTTGTAAAGTTGTAATTATGCAACTCATACATGATTTTGACCTGCAATCAGGTAATGTATATTTCAAAGTCATGTGACTCGTGTCATGTTAAATGGGTGTACCCAATTTTCTGATGTGAAATGATAAAATAAGTGGAAATGGGTAAATGGCAGCTTGTCTTTATCAAAATTAGAAGCAGAATCTGAGTTATGAACTCTAAATTGAATCTCTTGCTTATTGTGTTTTACATAAGAGTTAGAATTATAAAACTGGAGGGGTGTACCATCCTCTGACTTCCACAAATTGATGCAATGAATCTTCCATTCTTAATTTCTTACTAACAGGATTCTCCAGATTTCATGACATTCGATCAGGAATAACTGCAGCTGCAGATCATCCTTTTTGCGAAAAACTTCAATGAGATGCTATTATACTGATGCCGTGAATTTAACCATTCAAATTTTATATATGAAAATAAAATTCTGTTTTTCAATTTCAACACATGGTTTTATGACTTTTTTTTTTTTTTTGAGTTGGGAGAAGGGGGTTCAAATTTGGGTGCAAAATGAGTAATTTCATGGCCCTTCTAATTGAGCTATCAACAATTGCAAATTTCATGACGTCTTTGAAGTGGTTATTTATAGTAAGAGAATGAAAAATGAAAAATTTAATGTTACGCTGATGAGAATGTCCTCCTAAGATGCCATATCAGGTGACATGCAACTGTTGTATAAAAATGTGATAAGTATAACATTATTGTTTCTGGTTTTAATTGTTACCCGTTTCCTGTTTTAGTTTTTTATTTATGCTTGTTAGTTTTGAATTCTGGTATGCTCGTGGCTGTTTCAATGAAATCCTTCATTCCATGGCCGAAAAAAAGATTAACCCACATATGCTGTGAGCTAAAATGTTCCTTTTATTTTTGCACCAAACATATCATTTACACATAATTTATAAAATAAAAATTCACTTAATTATGATATTTATAAAATCACGCAAGAAAAATTGTCACAAGAAAAAGTATATTTGTGTAGTGGTTACTGTGTTTTTTTTTTTTTTTTTTTTTCTGAACCATTTGGCAGCATCAATAAGAAGTGTTTNTTTTTTTGTGGTGGTTTTTTTTTTTTTTTTTTTTTTTTTTTTTCTGAACCATTTGGCAGCATCAATAAGAAGTGTTTAGTACCTAGTGGCGGGTGGGCAAAAAGGCAGGAAAAAATAATAAAATAGATGGTTGTGTGAAACTTTTGCAAGCATATATAATTTTGATCAAATAACTCATCCAGGCTTTGGGTCATGGTACCACTAGATTAACTGTAAGTTGAGACCTACTAACCTGTAGTTGGTGAAGAAAATAATAATTAAATTTGAAAGATAAGAGAGATAGATCTATTAGAGTATGCATTGACTTGGTTGAACCCTCCTACATTCCTCAATTCTAGAATCCAAAACACAAAACACATTTAAGTAAAACATTGGTAATAGAAGGAGTTTTGCCTAAGAGATAAAGTAAAGCCCCACTACCACTATTGGCCGGGAACAACCTTGGAAATTCAAAAGCACGACCTTCATTCATCCTAAGCATCAGTGTCCTCGTCCTCTATACTGCTCCTGTTGTGTCCTCGTCCTCTCTACTGCTCCTGTTATGTTGATTAAGATAAATCACAAACCGATTCCATATCAAATAAATACATGTCCACTGCAGCTAATTAATTGAACACTCCAGGATTTGTATAACTATGAATCCCTTCAAATTTCTGAACACACAAAAGCGGCTATGGATGCACCAGTTTAGAAGCCATTTATTGCATCAACATAATTTTGATTCCTCTAGTTCAAGCCATTTTCAACTTAGAAAGTGATTTTAATTTTGTCAATCATATTCACCTAGTCAATTAATAATTACAATTAAGGCCAAATCAAGATTTTCCAAACTAATGCCCACATGAAGGCTATTTCATTCTTTTTGAGCTACCATTATAAGGTTCTAAACCCACACACAAAAACTGGAATAACACCTCGATAGAAATCTCGATTTAACCTTAATTGCAATTTTGGAGCTATTAACTAGCTACAGAGACATGATTAACAAAATTAACTATGGAAACAAAAAAATTGTAATTTAGCATTTTTCACCAAAGTGGATTCTTCCGTCCAGGTCTGGGTCTGGGTCCACTCCGTTCCCCCTTTCCCTGGTCACACCTAAGATGGGATAGGGATAGGAAGTATTCACCACACTGCTTTTTTTAATAATTAATTTCTCTCATTTCTCCGGTGTAGTCATATCATTGAGAGATGGTTTTACCCACTGTGAATGTGAGCAACTGAAAGTGGAGAGAAGCACTTATCTCTCCATTCGTACCTCGTTCCCTTCTTCAACCACCCTAAAGGAATAGGAGGAAACATATATAAAGATTCATATGCAGGTATATGTATTTTCCCAAAAAGTAATTAACAAACCCGATAGCTAAAATTCAATTACAAACTTCAGAAAAAAAAAAAAAAAAGTTAACAAAAAATGGTAGTTTTTTACTTCTCAAGGAATATAAAATAAAAGAAAGAAAGAAAATAGTTGTCATTCCATCAACAAGCTTCATAATTCTAGTTTAACAACCTTAGCCTATTACCCCTCTCTACGAGTAACTTTTATGGTGACTTTTTCAGTTGATTAAATGAAATTAAAATAAGTTAAAATTCAGACTTTCCCTAAACATGTTGTGCATTGCACTCACAGCCAGGTAGAATGGTAGATTATTCAATCCTAGATATTCCAATCTCAAGACTAAATTAGTTTGTTGATTGTGTTGGGGTTCTCAACATATTACACATAAAATGCAATAAATTCCACGTGAATATTCTCATTTATATTATTATGCTATTAAGCCAGTGTGGTCATGCATGTTTTCTCCAACTGATTGGTTGCTTTCACCAAATTACACATCCACAAACGACGACAACAATCACTAAAACATTGCATAACACAAGTGGCATTGATTATATTTGTTGTATACTTTACAAGCAAGAAGTGAGGCCATGCAAATAAGCAATTGATTTGCAAGTTTAGTTTATCATTCAGACACTTGCAATTGAGAGAAAATATATCACTGATAAAATACATAAATGTAAATAAACGGATGAGGAAGTTAAAGAAAAGGCATATATGTATGAGTCAGAAGAACTTACAGCACAAAGGTATCATACAGAAGATATTCAAGGGTCACAGCTGATTCCACTTCAGTATGTGGTGTGTATTCAATTTGGTTCGTATTGAGGATTTTGTACGTGCATTCCAATTCGGAGCCCGAGTCCGATTTGGTGATTTCATATTCAAATGTTATGAAAAGAACAAACCCCTTGTTTTTGTGCTGCGGAAAATCATTCTAAACAACACCATCAAATTCATACTCCACTTTGTTGAAGAATGTGTTAAGAACAAGGCAGAAAGTTCCAGCACCACCTCCTAGATGGTCGAAAGACTCAAAACTAAAATCGTGGGAAATGTTAAATTCATGAGGCAAACAAGGCAGCTTCACACACACATATATATATCAATGTTTGGGCCACTGACTGACAGAATAGGCCCTAGTTGGAGCCCAAGCAGACAATAGAAATATTCTATTTTAGTATTGTGGCGGGCTCAAGCCCAACTTATCCCTATATTCTAACCCTGAATGGAAACATCCGCGCCTCTCTCTAGAGGACTAGAAACTCACAAAACTTAACAAAGTACCAAACCCCCCTCCCTCTTGAAATCGGGAGGCTCCGCGTTACTTTCACGCACATTAACATACAAAAACAACGCAACTCTCTCTCTCTCTCTCTCTATTTCTCCCTCTCTCCATCCAAAATTCGAATCCGGAACCACCGCCAAACCCTATTTTTATCTCTCTCTCTCTCTCTTTCTCTCTCTGTGGCGAGCTGAGGCTGAGCTGCTGTGAATACAATACAATACGAGAAGATAATACAATGAGGAAAGGAGCTAAGCGGAAGGCGGCGACCCAGAAGGCAGAGGAGCCGAATCCGAGCAGCAAAGCCACCACTCGGCGGCCGAAGCGGGTCAAGGCTGCCCAGCCCAAACCCGAACCCGAGTACGTGGAGGAGCCCCGAAACCTCGAAGATCTATGGAAGGCTGCCTTCCCTGTCGGCACTGAGTGGGACCAATTGGACTCCGTCTACCAATTCAAGTGGGATTTCTCCAATCTCGAACAAGCTTTCGAAGAGGGCGGCAAGCTCTACGGCCACAAAGTCTACCTCTTCGGCTGCACTGAGCGTAACCAACAAAACCCACTTCCAAATCTTCTTTGTAAGCTTTTGTTTGTTGCGCATTTGATCATTGTTTCTCTTTTTCTTTGCAGCCCAATTGGTCTCTGTCAATGGTGAAAACAAAGTTGTCTGCATTCCGGTTATTGTCGCTGTAAGTTCAACAACTCAATGTCTCTGCTCTCTCTGCTTTGTTAGATGCCCAATTTTTCTTACTCAACTTCATTAGCTTTTTACTTCACTTTTTCTACAAAAAACCTAAAAACCCTTTTCCTGTGGAAGCTTGACTTTAACTGTAATGGAACTTTTATGCCATCACTTCAAAAATGTATTGAATTCAATTAAGAAAATCAAATGATTTCATAGTTTTGTTGTTTCTTAAGACTTCAATTTTTGCTCATAGAATCTGTTCTTGTTGTTGTGGTTTCCTATAGTTCTGATTCTTGTGTTTGCAGCAAATAGTTTTATTTGATTGTGGATTTAGTTTGCCGTAGTTTGTAGTGTTTGTTTCCTAGACTGAATTCAGTTCGCATTATTCCTTTCCTTTTTCCTGGGCAATGTGTTTCTCATTATGCTTTACAGTGCTTGTAGTAAATGTTTTATATCTTTATAATTTCAAAAATTGATAAGTAAAGTCAGTGTGCATGGATTCATATTATTAATCTCTTGCATGCTAAATTTTGTTTGCTTGTTTTTTTTGTTTTTTTTTTTTTAAATAGGTTGTATCACCTTTCCCACCTTCCGATAAAATCGGGATTAACTCAGTTCAGAGAGAGGCTGAAGAAATAATTCCAATGAAACAAATGAAAATGGACTGGATTCCATATATTCCTTTGGAGAATAGGTACGGTTTTAGTGTGAATGTTTTCTTTGGGCGTTTTTTTCAAAGTTCTTTGTCAGTTTTTGATATCATTGTGCCCTTTAAAATTTCTACAGAGACAGCCAGGTTGATAGACTAAAATCTCAAATATTTATCTTGGGCTGCACTCAGAGAAGGTAGAATCACACCATTATTCTCACTTTCTTTCCCTCTGTTTCCTGTTTATTAATTGAATTTCCATATGTTTTCTAGGTATTGTAATCAGTGTTACGTTATTGTTGTATAATCAGTTTGAAAATATTATTTTGGAGTGATTAGAATTACTGTATTCCAAATATTTATCCCATATTTTTCAATGTAAAATGAATAAATTTTGGTTGATTTTGTAGTCTTTCCTTTGGTTTTGCTACCTTTCATCATAGGTTATTTGGTAGCCATTAGTTATTGTATGTTGAATTGTCAATGAATGATTTACTGTTTAACATACATGACAGCTGTCCATGACAATGTTTTGCATCGAATGTGTATCATAACATTCATTTGGACTTGAGTTGCTGATGTTTTTCCATTGGCTGGCTCTGAACCTTGGATTGAGGCTGATTAATGAAGCCTCCTAGCTGCTTCTAGTCTGAAGTCAAAGCCTGTGCTTGTACTCGAGGTCATAAGTGATACATTGAAATTCACACTCTATATAAAGTATAAAGTAGCCTGGGTCTGTTTTGCACATATGCTTTATATAAAGTGTGATTGTAAGTCTATGTTAGTGCTATATTTTTTGTTCTTCTCTGTCTGATAGAGTATTTTGTTACCTTTATTGTTTATTGGGAGTCATTTTGCTGTTGACTTTTGAATTAATACTTTCATATTTTGTGTCATTTGGACATGTGATGCCTAACAATTAAAAATGTGTGCATGTCTGTTTTACGTTGTTTAATTGGGATACATTATTCAAGGACTTTACTTATTTTTATATTTTTATGATTATTTATACAATTGGTTATTGCAGGGCTGCTTTGAAACACATGAAGATAGACCGTCTCAAGAAATTTGAGTACTGCTTGCCTTGTAGGTTTTCGAACTATCTTATGATGTTAAACTTGCCTAATTTCACATTTATGTTATAGAAGTTTTCCATTTACTGAAGGATAATAGATTCTTTCTCTCTCTCTCTCTCTCTCTCTCTCTCTCTCTCTCTCTCTCTCTCTCTCTCTCCATATCTTCAAGAATGTTTTTCTAGGAGGAAGAACATGATCGTTCAAATATATTGTGTTATGGAGTGAAAAGGGAAGCACAATCTTCATCTTGTTATGAAATTGATGTTGACACACTTGGGGCTTCATGATTGCTATTTGATTTGGTTATTGAGATAGGATGTTTCAGCTCATTTTTGTTGGTGATCAATCTTCTTTATCTGTAGTGGATGTTGAAATATGTTTTCTAGGATGAAGAGCATGATTTTTCAAATATAGTGTTATGGAGTGAAAAGGGAAGCACTATCTTCATCTTGTTATGAAATTGATGATGACACACTTGGGGCTTCATGATTGCTACTTGATTTGGTTATTGAGATAGGATGTTTCAGCTCATTTTTGTTGGTAATCAATCATCATTATCTGTAGTTGATGTTAAACTGTACTGGTTTTGACATGCTGTCATCTTCAACAGATTTCTATCAGCCTTTCAAGGAAGATGAGCTTGAGCAGAGCACTGAGGTCCCAATAATTTTTCCAACAGAACCAAAGCCGGTAAGGGTATAGTTTTTAATGGAAAAAAACAAACAAACTGGTGGACATCAAATCATTTGGATATGGACGATATGTGTCTATCTGGGTTTAGATATCCCGTTTATTTGATAATAAGGAGTGCAGAAGGGGTCCAATCTAAGTACACAAGAATATACAAGAAATAATTTCTAAGTTCATAAAGAGAAATGGAAAAAGAAAGACTTGGACTAGGCTGCCATCCAGCCATGAAGCAATGGATAAATTGTTATTCTTAGCCCCCCACGTCCTAATATGTCCTGTTTCCATCCAAACTTCAATTAAGCCACAAGCATGATTTTTCACAGTTTTTCTAGGAGCTCTTCTAAATCTCTTTGTCCAATAAGCTAGTACTCTTGATTGTATTCTTTGGCATAAACCATTTAAATCCTATGGAAGGCTTAGACAGGAGGTATAAGTTTCTGGCAATTGGACATATGATGTAAAAGATCAATCTTTTCATTTTTGCTTTTTGCACAACATACTCCTTGGTTTGCTGATATGAAACTGGTAACTATAGTATGTATACTTTCATATATCTTGTGAAGTAACTTTTCTTTTTTTGGCCTTTGCAGGTTTTTTGTGAATTTGATTGGGAGATGGATGAACTTGAGGTACAGAATCAAAATTTTTGATGTTTGTGTTTTGTGTATATTTTGGATCAATTCTAATAGCTTATAATGCATCTTATCAACTTTATATTCTGCATCTTGTTGCTTGTCATTGTTATAAACATGGTTATATTCAAGTGGCTAGGATTATTTTCCTATAGGCCCACGCTTCGAGTATATGGATTATTTAAACCATTTGTATCATAGATACTTCTATATGGGATCCATATCTATATGAGACCTGTATTCTCAGGCACTTACCGTCATGCATTGATGCTTCATTAATGTGTTTGTAATTCTGAAGTAATAAATTTTAATTTGGATATATAGCCAGTACTACCGAATACATATCTGGCATTTAAGAGATGCACATCTTGAGTTAGAATATGGCCTAAAGCTTGTTGCACTAAATTGTCTCTAATTCTGTAGGAGTTCACTGATAAGCTGATAGAAGAGGAGGAGTTATCTCCGGATCAGAAAGATACCTTCAAGGTAAATTTTATGGAAGATGGAAGTAACTCATAAGTTCATAACTTCCCACTTCTCTCTGCTTCCTTCCCTCTCCTGGAACCTGTTGTAGCTGATTTTCCTTTTCTTTTTTTTCGGCCTGTCTCAGGAGTTTGTCAAGGAGAAAGTACGTGAAGCAAAGAAAGCTAATCGGGAGGTAGTTTACAGGGCTCATTGGTTATATCTGGGTGTTGTAACTTTATTTGTCTAAAAGCATAACTCTATTTGGCAGTTCAGATAATTTTTCTTTATGTTTCTCTCTTTTATAGGCAAGAGAAGCCCGGAGAAAAGCCATTGAAGAAATGAGTGAGGAATCTAAAGCTGCATTTGAAAGCATGAAGTTTTACAAATTCTACCCCGTGCATACACCTGATACTCCGGATGTATCAAGTGTTAAGGTAATGTTCTAAATACTAGTATATTGATTGCCGAGGAACTGTAGGCGAAGATAGTTGTGATTACTCAATGTTAAAATTTCATGAATATATCTTGAACTTGGTGGTTTTGCTTTCTTCTCAGAGTCATGCAATTAGCTTCTTTTATTACATGCATCCTCTCTTTGGTTTTAATTTCTCTCTTTTTAGCATGTTTGCCATATAATTGAGGTGCTTTTCTGAACGTGCCAGCATTCATTACCCTTGCACTTGTTATATCGAAGTGGACTATGTATGCTTCAATATTTACGTTATTTGGGTGATTTTTCCTTGCAGGCTCCATTCATCAACCGGTATTACGGCAAGGCTCATGAGATTTTCTGATTGGTTTCATCAAGGTCAAAAGGATGCAAAATGTAAAATGTACCAAGCTTAGTATGGCTGCTGAATTAAGTATCTTGTGTTAAAGAATTCATCGACTACAATGAGGAAGTATGGGAGGCAATCCCCTGGTGCCTCAATATATTTCTTGATCACAGTCTAGATGTCTCCTGGACAGATGTAAACTTGTAGCTTCAGAATTTCTAGATAAAAGAAGATGAGGTGCTCTTGTTACCATAGGAGAAAATTTGTAAGATACATTGAGGCTTTTAAATTTTGTACTAGTTGAGTTGAGAAGCTGGAATTTTTCTTTGGCTCAAAATTTGTCTTCATTTCTCCCTTTGAGTAATGTTCGTCCTTTTTCTAATTGACATTCAATTTGGATTGTAGGAGCAAGATGAATGACAACACTTTACTGTTCTGAAATTGAATTTGTAATTTTCTTTTTCTACAATAAAGCAGTTGTCTTGTTGGGCAATTGATTATACGAATTCTATGATGTTCCTGTATACAACCTCTCTTACATAATTGATAATTGTACCTTCGTAACTCAATTTAGTTTTTGGGAAAACATAATTGTCCCCATCCCAAATTGACAAAAAAACAAAAGGCAATATGACAATTATAAAATACTAAGAAACTTATTAGATGGGACCGTCTGTTGGAACAAATAGCCATTCAAACAACCGTTTGATTGATGTTCTTGTTTTTGGAATAACGAGCATTCTTGCCAGTTGAATGGTCTGAGTACGGCGACTCTGTAAATACTATATAGATTTCTTCCAAAATGGAAAAGCATTTAACAGACTTACAAAGGTACAATTGATAAACCCTTTTTACAAATTTTGTTTCATGTATTCTGATGTGGGTAGTATGAGCCATCAAACTGTAGCCTCTTGTTCCTTGGCTTGCTAATCTTATGCAAACTCCACAAAGATCAAGTTGCCAGATTGATATTATGCAAACTCCACAAAGATCTTTTTTTTTTTGGTCGAAAAACTCCACAAAGATCAAGTTGCCCGAATATCAATCGCCATAACCAAGCACGTTCCACAAATCCACAATTAAGGAACTGGAAAATGCTGTACGATATTTTGGATTTGAGAATCTTGAAAAATGGTATTGTTCTTTAAAATTTGCATAAAAGAAAGGAAAATTTTTATTCTTCCCCATGTTTAAAACCCAGCAGATTCTCCTTTAGTTGGCTGCCCTTTCTCCTAAAATAGTGTCTGGGTATGAAAATTATCATCTAAATTTTGGCAGTCCATGCACGCATCTGAGGCCTAAATAATTCGTCATACATACAGATTCAGAAAGAAACTTAGAGGCTCAATCGGCTGGTTTCAAAACATGGGCAAGCAGCAAATAATACCAAATTACAATCTACAAATGAAAAAAACCAGGCAAGCTCTTTCATAAAATAATTTAATTAAATTATCTGATAATACAGAATTACAGATCAAGCACTCACCTAAACCCAATTAACAATCCCTTCTTAACTTCACTAGACTTGAAATGATAAAATATTATAGCACAAAATGACCCTTAAAGTTACTGATACATGAGATAAATAAATTACAATGCCCGCTGAGTTAATCGGGCCGGGTACAACAGTGACAGATTGGCATAATGTAGCTAGGTTTTACCGAGTCAAGTAATCAACAGATGATCAGTGACCAGCAGCCAGACATGATTTCTCCATTCACTAAGGCTTGCAAAAGGCAGGAGACCACAAAGCAGAGGAAGAAACAGAAACGAAATGCCATAGAATGTCAAGCGGCGGATCCAGTATGGAAATATCACTTTTCCTTTTGTTCCTTGAGACACATCCACTGGTCCATGGAGGATAAAGAACACCACAGATGTAAAGACATTACAGAAGAAATGCAGCAGGCATAGAGTCTCCCAATATATAAGCCAATGGTATCCACTCCCTCCCAATGTGTCTACACAAAGCTTGCCTGCAAAACCACAGGCAATTCCCAACAGCAAGATTATGAAAGTAACTGGCATTATCTGGTTTGAAGTTGCTGAGCGCTGGATGAGCAAAGAAGCAATTGCAAGAATCATTAAGACACCAAAAAGCATTCGGCTCACAACTTGAACCTGGCACCTTAGAACATGAAACCCTGAATAGAAAGATTCCATTGGATTTAAATTCTTCCACCAAGATTTCGATTCCTGAGACAGTAAAAACATCATTAAACATTTCCCTAACAACTTAACCAATGTTAGAGCATATACCCTAGAAACATCATCTATCATTGATACATTGTTTATATTTCCTTCACAGCTGTCCAACTGCTCATTACAATATGGCCTATTTATAATCAAACCCGAAATAATTGAAACCTATAAAAGACAGCAATAATAATTAAACCTAAATCACACTTCAACCCTTAGATTATAACTTTAATAAATTACAAACTATGGTAAATGAATCTAATTTATAAGCTTGTATCTAAGCCTAAACTAAACATGAATTTTCTTTTTTGTATAGACCATCAAATGGTTTTCCTACTCTATAATAAAATCAACTTTTCAGGATTTTCTCACATGCAATCAATTCTTGATGTAACTTTGTTGTAGGAACAATCCAAAAAGCTGCAGTCTCTGGACAATTCTAACCGCTTCTTAGAGAAAGATCCTTCTATGATAGCAATCATGAAAGAGGTTGCTGTTGCTTTTTCCACATACCACTCTGTATGAGTTATTTATTTTTTAACACGTCTCAGTATTTTCTTCTGTCATAATCAACTCCAAACTCCTTGTCAACTGGAATTATGGATCGTTTTAATAGTCATATAGGAGAGATATCATGAAATCTACAGCACTGACAATTAAGTGAAGCTTAAATTAAATCAGCTGAAGCCAGAAGAGGAAAAAACACTCACCGTTGGTGAAGGTGTGCAAGATGCAGTAGCTTCCGTAAGTCTTTTGTATGAATACACATAAGCACCATATGACAGGGATGCAGCCATGACAAACACACCAGCAACTAGACAGTCAATGCACTTCCTAAGCAGCTCAGCATATCTTGCGTCTTCTAATTGACTCTTAAACTTTTCAGCTTTGAAGGATGCCTTTGATATGCCCATAGTTAATTTTGATCTCTCCAGATTATTTGAAGCGTACTTGAGAGCCAGTTCTCTCTCTTGCAACTGCAGTCCTTTCATTTGAAGACCAAGCTCCACCAGCTTCAGGTCATTAGCACGGGTTTGCACCATGACAGATTTCTCAACTGTGCTAAGCATGGACTGGTTGGTCACAGATTCAAATGTTCTTGGGGAAACACAAGCCAATTGGTTTGTTTGGCTGTGCAGGGCAAGATCCAGATTAAAAGAATTTGATAGCATATTCTGAATTACTTCATCTCTATAATTTAATCGAACTTGGGTTGCATCGGTGTGGGACATTGCATCTGAGTGACAATCTTCTGTACCATATCTGCTTGTACAGCCTTCTCTTCTTAAACACTTATCTTCTTCATCATGAGTAACAAGTAGACTAGACCCTTCCATGTTTTGGTGGCTGGAGAGGTATCCCCTGTTATTTTCAGATGATTCCTTGATTGATTTTAGAGTCCTCAAGGTGCTCCCAAATGATTCTTCAAAGTTCCGGATGAAACAATCAAACGTGTTCCCAAAATCCTGTTGCCACATAGGCAGTTAAGGCATGTAGATACCACTTTAGCATTTAGGACTTTTGTGATGTTGATATGAACTACAAGAAACTTGTAAAACCACTTTCAATGGATGAGTCGGCAGTTAGGTCTGGCTTACATTGGCTAAAGATTCTCTGACAGCTGAAGCACATATCTGCACAATTGTAGATATATTTATATTAGTTGATGCCCCATTATTCTAAGAGAAATTCTACTCATATCCTCCTAAATTGCTCACTATAACCCATATTTCAAAAAATCATACTTTACCCTTAAATAAAATTAAAAACAAAATTAAAGAAAGCATATCCAGCAGCAGCTGCAACACCAGACCCCACCCACCTCCTCTCTCTCTCTTCACATTGGACCTAGTGCAGGTCTGCAACCTTTCCATCCTCAGACTCCGATGCAAAGAGAGAGAAATTCAAAAATCATACTTTACCCTTAAATAAAATTAAAAACAAAAGTAAAGAAAGCATATCCAGCAGCAGCTGCAACACCAGACCCCACCCACCTCCTCTCTCTCTCTTCACATTGGACCTAGTGCAGGTCTGCAACCTTTCCATCCTCAGACTCCGATGCAAAGAGAGAGAAATTCAAAAATCATACTTTACCCTTAAATAAAATTAAAAACAAAAGTAAAGAAAGCATATCCAGCAGCAGCTGCAACACCAGACCCCACCCCCCTCCCCACCCACCTCCTCTCTCTCTCTCTCTCTCTTCACATTGGACCTAGTGCAGGTCTGCAACCTTTCCATCCTCGGACTCCGATGCAAAGAGAAAGGGATGGAAAAAAAAGGAGAGAGAGATGAGGTGGGTGGGGAGGGGGGTTGGGGATGGGTGTAAAATGGGAAAAATCTCCTCTTATATCTCTTCAGCTGCTACTGCACCGATTTCTTTTCTTTTTCTTAGTTTGTTTTTTTAGTTTATTAAATTTTATTTAATGGTAAAATGGGAATGTTTGGGAAGAAAAGTTAAAGGGTGAGTATAGTGAGCAATAGGGGTGGGTACCAGTAGAACTACTCTTATTCTAATTTCAAACAAATATTATGAACCGAGTAAGAAGAAAGTATAAAGCTTTTTATTTCCTTAGACAAGTGAAAAATAAATCACCAAGGTATTATTGGCATAGGTCTCCTAGCATGGAAAGAAGAATACCTTAGCAAGATGATCAGAAGACATCCCTCCACCTAGATCACCTTTCCTTTCCAGAATCTAAAATAAAAAAAGCATCACACTCAAAATATCAACGAGTAAACATTACTGAGGATTACAAAAGGTGAAATAGAAATAAGAAAATTATCTTTTACAAAATTTTGTTAAGAAATAACACAAGTTAGCCTGCAAGAGTCACAATTGGCCAAAGAAGAATGACCAGGTGAAACTAACAACAAAATCTTACCCGATACACAAGACTCAATAAAAAGTTTAAAAAGCACCATGTGACACTAACACCATCTCCATTTTCCAATGAACGACATACTTTTTTCACCATAAAGTAATACAAGTTGGACCATGTAAAACTAACACCAAGAACCTTGAACTTGACGCGAGGCTTTCTATGTTTCATTTGTACATGTGTTCTTAAGCCTTAACCCATATGGCTGTCTAAATAATTTAATCATTTTTTGATGAGAAAGAGAAAGAGAAAAGACTGTATTAAAAGCATTTGAACAAAGAGAAAAGAAAAGACTTCGTATTTAAATCTAAGTTCAAACTAAGTTTTAGAGAATTTGATGATAAATCTATTGATAATGTTATTGTTGGAAAGATCACCCTCTTTCTGATCATTTGTAGATACAAAATAATAAAGAGAAAAATCCTTCCAAGAATACACTCTTTGTAGCCCAAAACTTTCAACATGAACTACAAGAATTATATAGGGATAATATGAAATGCATATGCATCCAATCACCCTACTATATATAAGGAAGCCACAATATCATTTTCCAAAGTTTTATAAGGTCAAAAGATGATATCTGTTGTGTTTTTTGTCTCGTCGGAAATTTCTGGAGGAAGTTACAGGTCTGGCCGAGAGCAATATGGAGACTGGGCAGTGGGGTAGTTTGGTGTTTTCCTAGTGAGGTATGATTTTGGAAGACAAATAGGACTTGCGCAAGACTTTCCTAGTGTGGGAAGGAGTTCTAAAGGGTTTTCCTTGTGTACAAGGGAATAGAATTAGTTAATAGGTAGATTACCTAATTCTATTAGGATTAGGAATCCATATTGTAATTGGTAAGTCTATGCTCTATAAATAGGCTGCTGCAAGTCTCATAGAAAATATAAGTATAGCTAGAGACTTCTAGGGAAGAAACTCAAAGGGAGACTCGGGTTAGAGACTCAAGGGTGAGTGACTTCAAGGGAAGGGTTTTTCAAGAGGGAAAAACACAAGAGAGCTATTTGTGCAAGAGAGAAGAGAGCGGCTGCGAGTTGGGTAGTCTAGGGTTTCAATAAGTTCTTGTACTCTTATTCTATACATAGTGCAGCTGTGATTCTCTAAGGATCACACGGGGACGTAGGCAAAGTTCGCCAAACCTCGATAACAAATCTTGGTGTTCTTTGTGTTTACTTTTGCTGCCATATTGTGTGTTGTTTGCTATATATGTTTTAACTCTAGAATACATCAAGAACAAGATCACAGGGGGTGTTAATTCACTACAATATCCACATTTTATGCAGGAGCATATTACTGAAGGAACAAAAATATAATACATTCATATCTATGGTTCGCAAACACCAAATCAAGTTTAAGCCATAATAAAATTAGATAGACCAATTCAGATCAATTAACAATAATCTGTACATATTTAATCCCCAGAAATTAATACCTATTTATTCAGTGCCCACTAATCTTGGAACACAAAAATCAAAAGGAACTTTATATTAAATACAATTATACAACAATGTGAATTGCAGAAATATAAGGTCTAGATTTTTTGCATCATTGTATTTCAAAAGCTACACAAACAGTTTTTCCTATCAAAATAGTTGTCTAAAAATACAAACTTCAAGTGCATGTATGCAAGTTTAAAAGAAAGAAAATAACATGAGTCTTCAAAAAAGTAAGGACTTTCACAACCCATTTCAGAATTCCAAACATCCAATCCAAGAAATCAACTTTAAGACTATAAGAACCAGAATTGCAGACATTACAGATAACAAACGATTCAAAAATCTTAACTTCCACAAAAAATACCAAATTTAACGCAAAGATACAAAATTTCCCCATGAACAGAAATCAATCATTGAAACCCGCAATTTCGCAACACAAACAGAGAACAAAACAAACCACCTAAGAACCCAAAACAGAAAAATTCAAACCTGGGCGACAAAAGCTGCGATTGACATCCCCAACCGAAACCCGATTGCATCGGCATTAGGGTTCCTTCGGACCGCAGTCAAAACCACCTTGGGGCTTCGGCGCTTGCACGCCACGCGCGTTACTCTGAAAGAAGTTGTTGGAGGAGAAGAAGAAGACGATGGCAATGCAGCAGCAGCGTCTTTCAACACCCTTTTCTTCATCTTCTTCTTGTTTGTGGAGATGGGCATATCTGGGTTTTCGCCGCACGGCGAAGAAGGGCTAATTCGGACCGTTGGATTTGAAGTTTTGGTGGGGGTGGCACCGACGATGGTGTCGGCGGCGCTTTCATGGTCGGCGGTGTTGGGTTGGTCGGGGGGGACGCATGTTTTGGAGGCGAGGGGTTGTAGAGAAGGTGGAGAAGAAGAAGGGATGTCCATAAAAATTTGAAGAGGAAGGTGGCGGTCGGTCAGAGACGTCAACAATACACCTTCTAATTAATTTTAGGAAAATTTATTTCAGGGAAAAATCACCGACATATTAGTATATTACATATATAATATTGCATTATTGTTAAGATTTTAAATTTTGAAATTTTTGACAAAATTTTTTTAAAAAATTTTGTTTTTTTAGAATTTTGAAATCGAAACACATATTTAATAATTTTTTAAAAAGATTTTATCGAAATTTTCATATTTTTTCCAACTTAAAAAATTCATCAAAAATAACTCGAGACTCCAAATAATTCACCGAAACATTCTACGAACTCGTATTGATAAGTACTAATTTCCTATAACCTCAAAATTATGAAAAATTCTACTCTTATAATTTAATTATGAAAAAAATAATAATTGCAAAATTCTTGAATTTTCATTTTTTAAAATTCATTTTCACACAACTAAGTTCTAGAACCACAATCAAAGGTCTAAGTTAGTTAAAATAAATTTAAAGAAATTTTTAATTCCCTTAAACAAACCTTAAAACAAATGTAAAAAATTTAAGTAAAAAATTTACCATCAGTCAAAATTTGGGTTGTTATACTTAGTGAAGACAAAGCTTGGCTAGGTGAGAGGTACCGGAAAAAAGGAAGAAAAGATAAAAAAAAAAAAATAGACTGAAGAGAGAGGAACGGGGAAAAAAGTTAGGAAAGAAAAAAAAAGAAAAAAAAAAGGAGGGATTTGGGGCCTTGGGGCAATCGGAAAAAAAAATTTGGGATTTCGTTTAGTTATTTTAAACCTTGAACTTTAACACATTTCTATATAAAAAAATAATTAAAAGCATCTTAAAGGGTCTAAAACCTAATATCCTAAAGAATATAGAGTATATAGGATTTAATGTATAAATTATAGAGTATAAAGAATATTAGGGTATATAAAATATATAGAGTATTAGAGTTTAGATTTTAGCGTATAATTAAATTATACAGTATAAAGAATATACTAATTTTGTTTATTCATTATATTAATTTTATTTAACAGTATTTGCTACAGTGCGCATTATATTCACCTTATATCACATGAAACCTATTATATAATTTGATTTCTTTAATATTTTTTATCAATTTAATAGATAATATGTTAAATAAATATATGGTAAAGTTTCATTAAAAATTTCAAAATTTTGATAGTAATTTCCGTTGTTTACATCTAATTTTTGTCGAAATTTAAAAATTTTCGAAATTTTCATCGAAATTTCCGTCGAAATCCGAAATTTAATTCCTTGATTATTGCTCACTTTTTAATCTTTTTTTTTTTTTTTCAATCTTGTAATTTTATTTCAAATTTACCATTTAGTCCAAATATAAAAAATTGTCAAAATTCTAAGATTAATATGTAGATATCAATTTGCATATAATTTTGGCTTTTTAACAATTTACTCACCTGAATTTTGATTCATTTTTCACTTCACCACCTAATAAATTTTATTATTTGATGTGGCGCTTTAATTTCAAAATAATTTCAATGTCAGACCTCCGTTACATTCCGTCACATTTTTCGTTAAAAATGAGAGTATTTTGGTATTTCTATGTTAATTTTCTATTGTTAGACAAAAAAAAAATGCAGCAATGAGCAAGCCCACCCAAGTTGCTCCCTCCCTCCCTCCCTCCCTCCATCACTGACTGTTGCCCATCGCCGGTGGTTCTCATGCCAACCATCCCAATAAATTCTAACCCCTCTATTACCCTAAAAAATTACCACAGAGATTGCCAAAAATCTTTGAATAAGAACACTGAAGTCCTTTGAATAAATTTGCGGGCGTGCCATTGTCTTTCGGCCAAAACCGTGGACAGAATTTATAACTGAATTAATTAATATACTGCGCCGTGAACTGACACTTTAACTAAACAATTGTTCGGCGAGAAAGGAACATGAAACTCACCTTGGTTCTTGATGCCTTGATCCTCAAGGACTTCTAATTACATGGTGTGACGATAACAGTGTGCTCAAAAGTAAAGATGCGATGAATGAGTGCTTGAGTAAGTGGATGCAATGAGAAATTATGAACTTTAATGTAAAAAGTATGGACAATTTGATTGTCTCGAAAACAAGTAACAATTGTCGATACTAAGAATAATGGTATCCTAGCAGAGCTAAAACAAAAGGAACAATTTTCTTTAGAGCTTGAAGAACTTGAAAAATCAAGATGCTTGATCTGAGATTTGAGTTGAGTTGTGTTGAATGTGTTGAAGAGCATTTTCCTTCTAATGCCTTGTTTTATATAGTGATCAACCTTTAGGGTTATGAAACTCTTTCCTACTTGACTTTAGATTTTTATTTCCTTCTTGATTCTTTCCTTTCTTTACGCCCAAGTTACTAAATTATTGTATTATCTTGATTTTAACATTCCTATCTCGTCAGGGACTCTCGGCCGAACAAAGAAACTTCAAATGTAAATTTAGCAATTTGGGCTTTTTAATTCTCTAACATATCGTGGGCTTCACCTTCAATCATAAATGAGCTTTATTGTTGGACCTGGCCGTGATCTCGGCCCAAAACCAAAATAGGGTGTAAACACCCTCTTTATCTCTTCTTTATATTCTTTTTTCTTTTTTTTCGAACCCCAAAGAAATCTCTACCTCTTCTTTTTTATTTTCACCCATTACCCACAAAACCCATTTTCTCATAGAGACCTAGACAAAGAGAGAGGTAGCAATGGGTTATAGAGATAGTTAGAGAGAGGGGAAGCCAAAATCATCAACCACATGAGCCAAAACCAAAAACCCAATGCAGCCTCCTCCGATCATGCATATCATCATTGGCTTTAATTATTTGGCTCACATTATGTTTTAGCACAAGAATGCAATGACCACGTGGAGGGCCGCGATTGGTACCAAAACACCTTGCCGTGAGTGAGAGGCGAGGCTTCCGACCTTTCGGTGTAGGCGTGCCACTATTCGACTTGGAGTGGCTGAATAGAAAGTGTAATAGAAAATTAATTTAAACCAAAAAATAAATTTGGGGATGTTAAAGAAATTATCTCACTTCTAAAAACAAACGATTGTGCAATAGAAAAAGAACATGAAAATCTATCTAAATTCTTTTCTTGCCTAGGACAATCTTGGACTTCACTGTAAATGCGTGGTGAATGTTGATTTTAAGAGCTTTTTGATGAGCATAAAATAAACTAAAGATGATAAGGATGCTAGATCTGGTAATGAAAACCTAGATCTGAGACCTTGAAAGCAAGAAAAGACTGGAAACAAAAGATCCATGCATAATCCATGTTGAAAATTCACTTGGGGCCTACTTAGATTTGAAATAAGAAAGAGTAAAGCTAAATAAAATTAGATTGTAAAAGCCCCAATAAACGAGAGAAATGCATAAAAAGGGAATAAATGCTTGGTGGGGGAAAAATTGGGATCTGGACTCGTAAATCAAAATAAACAAAGTATTCATATATGAAAACCAAAAGTCAAGGTAGCAAGAATGCATTAAAGAGAATTTCAGAAGTCATGTTGACCATGTAAGGGACAAAGAAATACAATAAAGAAAGCTAAAAAGTACCAGAGTAGAAAGAGTACTTGAAGATGACAATTTTTGGAATAAAAGTGCAATTCTAACAATGAACAGTATAAAGAAAGCACAGAGCTAAAATTGAAACTTTGAATTTTGTGGAGGCGAAGGCCTTGAACATTGTACCTTTAACTTCTTTTTATAGGGCCCTGAATCATGCTATGGTTTTATTTTTTGACGTACACGTGTAAGGTTAGGATTCATGATGTCACAAAGTTACTTTGGGGCTGACGTATGCCTTTGGTTGGTAGGTAAATGACTTAACCTTATCTTGAATTATTCATCCTTATATGATGACGTGTTGACATGATCAGAACGAGTCTGACTTAGAAAATTTTCTTCTTCTAGAGTGTACATCTTCTTTTCAACGAGGGTACAAGTTGGGCCGAAAGAACTAAAATGTTTTGATTGTTTGACTTTTCACTATCTTGGCAAACCACGTGGCAGCTTGTGACTTGTGATCCAATTAGGACGTGGAATTTTCAAAAGGGTATCAACATTGTCTCCCAAGTTATAATGTTTCGGCCGTAATGGCCGAAAACATGATGACTTGAATATCTTTCAGTCTAAGACTTCAACACTTATCAATTTTGCAAAGGATAAGAAAACCATGTGAGAAATCAAAATGGTTAGAATAAAGGGGTGTACTACAGCTGTCATTTGTAACGGTTGGATAAAAAAGGCTAAGGCCACGTGGCTTGCTAGGGTTTGCCTTAAAGTTATGACTAGACGACGTGAGTATAAAAATCATTTTTACCTCGGTTTATGTTTTCAAGGCAATAATGACTTTTATTAAAACACGCAAGCCATCATTTCATTTAATATAATAATCATAACCCTTTTCGAAATCCAAAAACCCAAAACTCTTCTTCTTCTCAAACTCCTCTATAAATACCCCCTGAAACGCCATTGTTACGCTTTTAAAGAAATCACAAAGAAATTCTTCCAAAATTTTTCATAACTCATACTTGCTAAATTCTTTCTGCGATTTGCATGAAATCTTCACTTTCAACTCCAATGGCTTCTCAAACTAAAAATACTCAAAACCAGAGCATCCAAATCCCAGATTTCCGCCACCACCACTACCCAGAACCCACTGCAAATCCTTCCTTCTTTTTTCGAAGATTTGGACAAAGATTCGAACCTGCTCATCCAAGGTTTAAATGCCCTTGGAGCTCCATCGAGAGAAACCATTCTTAAGGATTATCTAATCCCTTAGACCAAATATGTGGCCGAGATGCCTAAAGCTGATGAGGGCTTGTTTGCTTGATATAAGCTAAGTGTGGATAAATTTACACATTTTTCAAGTGGGGAAAAATAAGAAAAAAAAAATTTCTTTATCTTTACAAGTTACAACAACTACAGAGGATTGTGTGGGAAGGTGTGAAATCTTGACTGAGAAAATATGAAAAGAAGGCTATATGTGGTGTTAAATAATAACAAAAGAAAATCAATAATGAAATTGTTATGGCTGTCCGCCCTTGAGCTTCTTTTTTTTTTTTTGTCGAAATGAGACTTTTAGTAGATTAAAGTAAAGTTACAGGAACAATACAAAGACCCAACAGAAGGCCCAAAAATCAATAACCGAAAAAACCATAATCCTAAATAATGAGCATCAGCCATTGCGCCACTAATGAGCACGAAGGCAGTAGCCGAATGTTGGTTGAAGGATCCAACAAGACAACCCCCACAAAAATTTCAAAGCCAGTAATCAAAATGGGTCACCCTAGATAAACAGAACCAAATATCAAAAGAAATTTCTACAAAAGAAAAGAGAACAACCTCAAAATCAAACACCGCAACATCAAAGAGAAACTGCAGTCGCCGTTCAAAGAACACCTATGAGCAAGACAAACGTACAACAAAAGAAACCAAGAAGAACCAGATGGAGGAAGGAGGTGGTGCGCGCACCCGAGTCAAAACTCTACACACCTTCCAATTGATACGTGATGACACAGGTTTAGAAAGAGCCACTACAAATGCCCGATCAAGAAGCAGAGTTAGAAAAATGGGGGGAGTAATAAAGCAGAGGAAGACAAAGATGGAGAAGAGATAGAGCATGGGGGAAAATAGGGGGCATATGAGAAGGGGAACAAGAGGAGATCGAATGAGGAACAAAGAAAATCTAGGGTTAGGGCTTTGATGAGGTTTTGGAAGAACAATGGAGGAGGAGGGTGAAACAAAGAAAGGAAAGAGGCAAAAGCCCCAGATCTTAGATGTAGCTCAGGGAAACACCCATTTCGAGTGGGATGGTGCCATCGACTCTCAAAAGGGAGGAGAGAGAACGGAGCAAAACACTGCCCTTGAGCTTATAAAGGCGGAATTGTTACAAATGGTAAAAGATAGATCCAACCTAATACCACATATGTGGGTTTAAGGGCATTGCAACACATAAGGGATATGAGTGAGGGAGATTGTAACACCTTCATTCTATTTTTTCTTATAGGTATATTCAAACATAAGTTATACGTATAAAATACTACTATAATTGCTAATATATACACTTTTAAGACATACACATAGAGGGTCCTTCAAATGAGGTATTCTTATTTTAGCCTTTATGAGGTATCACTTGTGGATTCACTTTGCATTGTAGTTAAGTGATAACTAAACTTACTTTTTATTATTAAATCAACTTGGTCTACATTATAAACCAGCGTTGAAACCTTCCTTTCTGAGTCTTCGAACTTCCCTTCAGGGCTGACCCTGAGTTTTGGGAGGCCTTGGGCGAAATTTAGTTGGGTCACTTTTTTACATCAAATCTAAATTTTGTACATTGATTCTTGCATTAAACATAAAAGAATTTCAATAGTTTGTACAATCCTTGAATAAAGAATAAATAAAACAATAGAATCTTTGGACATACAAGTTTTAAACAAAAGATAATAAAAGTTGTAGTCTTTAAATTTTTCAAACATAATAAATCATCAATCATATCCAGAAAAGGTAGATATGCATCCTACAAAGTCCATTTTGCTGTCCAATTTGAGCAACTCTATTATGCAAAGTCCTTGAAGCAGCTGTGTCAAAAAAACAACTATGCATCCTTGCGAAACAATGCAGCACTGCCAAAATTCAATGAAAGTGATTTCTTCTAGCATTTTTAAAAGCAAAATCATCAATGAGCAAACACACTAAACAAAATTAACAAACAAACACAAAAGCACAAGCACACAAATAGTGAAAATACGTTCAGATTTCAGAATATATACTTAGAAATCAAAGTTAGAACAATAGCACCTTGTAGACTTAGAATTTTCCTTCAATTGAAGACATGAGTTAGCTCAGCTGCCACTGGATTAGCTTAGCGACTTAGAATTTTCCCCCAATCTACGAAAATTAATAATTGACAAAAAAGACAACAAAATTACAGTTAATATAAAAAATCTAAGATGATATTGAAAGAATTGAGTAAGATTTGAGAACTAGAAGAATCATACCTTTCAGATTTCTTCTTTAACATTTGAGCCATAATTTCATTATAACCCTAATTTGGGAAATTGGATTTTTGAGTTAAGAGAAAACTAAGAAAAAGACAACTAAATAGAGAAGAGAAAACTAAAGAAATAAGAGAGAGTATAAGAGTAAGACGTGAGAGAGACAACACGTGTGTGGAGGTCTGAAAAGGGACACTGCATTCTAGTTTTCTAACATTAAAGATTAGGATTGTTAGTTAAAGGTTGGTATTAGGTGATTTAACTACCTAATCAACTTGATTAAAATCACAATCAATAATTGGACCCTAATTTTTGTTTACATGATGACTCAGGGACTAATCAAACATACTTAATTCTGAAGCTACAAATTGACACTCGTAAAATAAAATACAAATTTTGTAGCCAACACAAATCAAACACACACAAGGATTAAGTGACTACTTATACACTAAAAGGACCATCATAGTAGGCATTCCAGTGTTATCCACAACTACAGTAGTGTGTGATTAACTGGATAATTCAATATAACATATAACAACATCAAACATAAATGTTCAAAGCAGATTCATGTTTAAATATTAAGTATGTCAGTAAATGTCATGACACATAATGGAGAAGAAAGCATAAAAGATGTTCACCGAGAAAAACCACAAAGGGTAAAAAATTATGGGTCGTTTTTAGCTGACCGAGCAATCTACTATGTAGGAGGTTCAATACAAAGACAGTATACAACTCACAAGCTCAATCACTAAGTCCTAAACTAACTGGCAGCTTCTAACCCCTTTGTGCAACTTCTATAAGTTAGGCAATCAGTCAATCATGAAGTAGGCAGCTCAATTTCCAAGCTCATCAACCCATGACACCGATTCACACCGATGCACACCCAAAAATAATGCCTATACGCAACAAAGAAAAGAGGCTGATTCAAACCTTTACTCACAACACCAATATGCTTACACGCCCGTGCCACCTAGAAGCCAACCAATGGCTCTCCACAAAAGACAATTGAAGGCATATTTTTGGTGTCCCAAAAAGGAATCCTTGTACAGCTATAGATAAGAATGTGTAGCTGTAAATCAACAAATTTCTCATTTTGCAAAATTCCCAAAAGGAGAAGATGATGAATAGTGAAAGAGACAGCCAAAACATGTGAGTTCATTTAATTGATGAAAAATGCATGTGCAGTGTACGTATGATGAAAAATGTCTTTATGATCAGTGAGAACTTGACAACCAAACTTAAAATTGATTTCGTGAAATGCATGAAATGTTTAATACCTTCGGGTCTTTTGCATTGTCACATCAATCTTGAATTCTTCACCTCAATTGTTCTTGGTCCTAATTCTATCCTAGAGTTTGTGAGAGTAATAATTGAAAGTAAATACATTGATTTTGATAAGGAAACGCCAATTCTCAAATCCTAAAACCAACATCAGTATTAATGTATTATTTATTTTATTTTCTAACGTTCAAGTCTGAAAAGCAACGTTTTTTTTGTCTTAGTGTAAAGCGACGATTCTCTTCCCACTTCCCAATTTTTTAGGATTATTTTACTTTATTTTATATTTAAAAAATGGGAGATGCTATTTGCACTCCCCAAAAGTCATCATGCACTACTCCTATAATTTTTACTCTTTTTATTTTATTTTATTTACTCAATTTCCATATTTACCCTCACTTACTTCTAACATTCTAGAACTTTTCTCCCGTTTGTATCATCTCGTTCGTTTGTTCTTTCTGAAACCATTGGCCTCCTTTTTTCTTCTACGTTCTTTATACTCTCCCCTTAATCCATCAATACATTCATGTTCTCCTACAAAATTAAGGTGAAACTTCAAAGGTAAAGGATGGATGAACTCTATTTTTTTTTTTTTTCAAATAATGCAAATTGCATAGGTTGTTAACTAAATTATTTTTCTTTAGTTTCTTAAATGTGAGCTTGGATGTGCATGGAGCATATGAAGGTACTTATAAATATTTTCTTTCTTGCAGGTCCTTTGGGGGTGGGAGAATGGGTTTAGACTAGGCCTCACCAAAAAGCCTAAGGCCCGAAGCCCGCCCAACCCATTAGGCCCGAAGCCCGCCCAACCCATTAGGCCCGAAGCCCGATTTGGCCCGAAATTTGGGCCTGCCCGGCCCGGCCCGAAAGTCTCTTAGGTTGGGCTTGGGTCATCCCCTTGAAGCCCATGGGCCGCCCAAAGCCCGGCCCGTTTAGGCCCGTCCAAAACCCAATTTGGGAATCATAACATATTTAATAAGTTTTTCGTTTATTTACTCTAATAAGTTATTAATATGCTTATTAATTTATTATATAATACTATAATGTTAGTAAATAGTAATAGTGTAAACTATGTAATACCATAAATAATAAAGTAATAAACTTTTAAAATTATATATAACATTACAACTATAATAAAACATAAATGTATATGTGTATATACAACTTTTATAATGCAGCTATAATTAAAGTTCTTAAACCACGATCGTCAATTCATTAATTCAACGATCTGAACCGTGTATTTTCTATTTTCATAGTCAAAGATCATCTTAACAAAAAATCGGCTAAATCAGAATTCATCTACCCATTCGATTATTATTAGAAAAACCACGATCGTTCATTAATTCGATCACCGTTACGTCACTTTTACATCTCCGATTAAGCTAATTTTTTGCAAGAATTCTCTTTGAGTGGGGAACTAAAACTTAAACGGTTCGGATCGTTGAAAACACGATCGATATATGAGCTTCTACATATAAATACACTTGAAGAGTATAATTCTAATAACTTTCTCATTGAAACCTTGTTGTTTCCATAATTATGAAGACTACAACGTGATTTTAACAATTTAACCCGTTCATTTTCTATGTTCATAGTTAAAGATCATCCGTACAAAAAATCGGCTAAATCGAAATTCATCTACCCATTCAATCATCATTAGAAAAACTACGATCGTTCATTAATTCGACCACTATTATGTCACTTTTACATCTTCGATTGAGCTAATTTTTTGCACGAATTATCTTTGAGCGAGGAATTAAAATTTGAATGGTTCAGATCGATGACAATAGAATTGCATCGTTTGTTTATAAAAATATGTAATAAAATATATAATAAAACATATGTACATTTATGTTTTATTATAGTTGTAATATTGTATATAATTTTAAAAGTTTATTATTTATGGTATTACACTATTACTAACATAATAGTATTATATAATAACTTAATAAGCATATTAATAATTTATTGAAGTAAACAAACGAAAGAGCTATTAAATATGTTATGATTCACAAACTTGACAAATAAACTAGTCAGCTCAGTTAGTTGAGAGTTGAAGCTTGTTATGTGAGGTCTCATGTTCAAATCACAATATAGCCAAAATCCTATATTTTTTTTCAAGATATATATGTGTCTAAACATGCTTTGGGCCCATTTTGGGCCGCCCATTTGGGCCTAGCCCGGCCCAGTCCTCTAAGCCCACAAGCCAAAGCCCGATGGGCGGGCCTTGGGCTTGTGTATTAAAGCCCAAACCCGGCCCGGCCCAGCCCGAAAAGCCCTATTGGGTTTCTATAATTCAAGCTTGAGCCCGATCCGAACTCGAAAAATTTGGGCCGGGCTAGTTGCTGACCCCTAGTTTAGACTAACCGGACACAGAGATTTTTTGGAATCAATACATTTTGTGCAACAAGAATGTCTATTTCTGAACACACATAGAAGACAATGATCCAAATATATATAGTGTGATCATAGAATGTGATTACATATAAATTGTCGGATCATATTAGGCTACAATAATTTTTTTGGGACATAAGGTTATTAATTTTTATATATTAAAATTACTACAACTTTGGATAGTTTGTTTAACCACATTGAAATTGTAGACTATGACGTGTTTGTTGCAAGAGGAAGAGGTTGATTATGTTTTGTATGTTGGAGTGTTGCAAGAGGAAGAGGTGGATTATGTTTTGTATGTTGGATGCTTCATGTTTCATGTACGTTGATCACAGGTAAATAAATTATCTTTACTTATTGTCACTACAGTAGTGCTAGATATCTCACATTTTTATACCACAATTTCATACTACTTTATGTGGCAACTTACATAGCATTCATTCATTGGACACTAAAAAATAAAAATAAAAACTCAAAAAAAAAAAATTATCCAATAAAATAATAACACGTAAGATGGTATAAAAATGTGGTATAAGAATATGATAAGTATAACATTATTCATTGTCACTAATATGTCCTACCATGAAAAGAATAAAATAATTTATTTTTCTTTCCAAATAAGGAGTCTGCAAAGAACAGTATTACATGCTTGAACATGGCCAAAATAGTTTGGTTGTGATGTCAAAACATGAATTTTGGGAATATAGATGTCATCACGTTTGATTTGGGATAAATGGGACAACATTAGCTTCTAAAAAAAAGTAAACGATGTTAGATTGATCTTAAAATAAAATAAAATAAAAGTTAACAACGTTAATTAGAGCAATTAAAGACTGTAAAAAACAAGTAAAGGGTAAATTTAGAAATTGAGTAAATAAAATAAAATAAAAAAATAAAAAGTAGAGGAGGATTGCAGGAGGGATAATTTTCTAAATAGGACATATATTTAGGGGTCAATTTTATTTCAGGATATATATTTAGGATTGTGTTAATAAAGGACATTAATTTATCTTTTGCATCAAAGAAGGAAAATCTCTCACTTCTGTTACTAACTTCCTTAAAATTAAGGGTAAAATTGTCATTTCGTATTAAAAATAATTTTAATTCAATTTTTTAATTAAAAACAGTAAAACTAAAAGCAAAAAAAAAAATAAGAGGAGGTGCAGATTGCACCCCCTCCCAGCCCGACCCTTCCCCACGCACCCCTTCCTCGGCGGCAGCCCCCTTACCCTCCGGCGCTGCCCACCCTCCCCCTTCTCTCTCTTCATCTCTCCCTTCATTCCTCTTTTTCTCTTTCTTCCTCTGTCAATTTCTCTTTCTTCCTCTCTGCTTTTTGCCCACCCCCTCCCCACCCTACTGCTGCACCCCTTCATCAGCGCCTTGTGCTTCCGCAAATTGCTCGACGGCGACCGGCAGTTCCCGGTTGCCGGTGACCGGAGAGAGTCGGAACGAGCTGGTGAGAATTGAAGGTGTGTGAAAATCTCAAAGATTCGGATCTGGAGTAAAATGGGTCGTTGATTTGATGCTTTCGGGTTGGAATGGAAATGGGTTCTGCGTAATGGATGAATTTTCCGCAGAAAAGAACGGTGTCAATGGATGAATACCCATTTGGGTTTATGGAGTATTTGTGGATAAATCCACATGGATTCAATGGCCAATCACAGACCAACACGTGGTCCACCAGTCAACTTGGTCAGACCCAGCCATCTGTGTCATCGTCTTAGCTCAGCAATGCCAACAACATGTACATCTGAGATCGGCTCTTACCTCCGGGTTACCCATGTCCGATCCAAATCGATATTGGGATCCACCAGGAATTCGAGAGATCATCTTTTTCGGACACCATCAGTTCGGCTCGGATCTGGAGATCATCTTTCTCCAGTCACATCTCAACCATTGGTTCGGTTCGGCTCGGTCCGGACCAATGACCGATCACGATCAGACGTGCTTCGACAATCTTGTCACCACCTGATCATCTCAACCATTGGTTCGGCTCGGCCCGGACCAATGACCGATCACGATCAGACGTGCTTCGACAATCTTGTCACCACCTGATCATCTCAACCATTGGTTCGGCTCGGCCCGGACCAATGACCGATCACGATCAGACGTGCTTCGACAATCTTGTCACCACCTGATCATCTCAACCATTGGTTCGGCTCGGCCCGGACCAATGACCGATCACGATCAAACGTGCTTCCACAATCTTGTCACCACCTGATCATCTCAACCATTGGTTCGGTTCGGCTCGGCCCAAACCAATGACCGATAACGATCAGACGTGGATCTCCACGTCACCACATCAACTCAGTCCATTCCATTCCCAGTTCGGATCGGCTCGGCTTTGGTGATCATCATCTCAAATCCTAGTTGCGGCCGGATTTCATTTGAGGGGATCACTGCACTACCTACCTGATCGGCTTGGCCGACTTGTCTAAATCCGATCCGATCACACATGGGTTTCACGTCTACACATGAGGACATGTGTTCGGATCGGCTCGGCCTCCCACCGCCATCCTAAAGAAGATCACGTTGGGACGAACCGCCATACTCAAGTGCACCTGACATGACTCTCTGACAGATGAGACATTCCAGCTCACAGCCATGACTATTGGGGTATTCCATCTGATCTTCCATCCTTGCATTCAATGCAGCATTGAATGCTGAGGAGGTGAGTAGCTGTGCATGCTACTAGTTCATGACCGAACGCGTGGACCACTCTCCACCATTCATTTATATGCAGGTAACTTACTCATCACAATTTCCTTTGTTTATATAAGCCATCTTATATGCACAAAAGCCACGACCTATCACAAAGCAAACACTTGCACAAACTTTGACTTATCAAGAGCTCACTTGAACTTTCTGAGAAACCCAGAACATTTGCCTTGTTCTTCCCATTCTCCCAAGTTCTTCACCAGTTCTTACTCACTTCTATTCAAACACCATCAAACATACATCACTGACTTCATCATCGGAGTGTGTTTGGCTGGTACCACACCGGTCCATCTCCTTTGATCTTGTGTTTGTCTACAGGAAGATCTCACGTCATCATCCAGCAAGACTTCAGATCAGCCAGGTCACTATCTTTAAGTTGTTACATCTACCTTACGGGAATTTGCATTAACATGGAGAATTCAAAAAAGTCTGATGGGTAAGAAGGAGAGGTTGGATTTTGTTGTTGGTCAGTGTCATTGAAGTGGGAGATCACAAAGAGAAAGTGCATCTTCTTGATCTTCTTCTGGGTCTTCAAATTCTTGAACTGGGTCTTGTAATTGGAGGTTGTAAATGGTGGAGGGGGTGGGTGGGGAGGGCGTGCGATCTGCACCTCCTCTTTTCTTTTTCTTTTTTTTCTTCGGCTTTTAGTTTTACTGTTTTTTAATAAAAAAATTGCATTAAAATTGTTTTTAATATGAAATGACAATTTTACCCTTAATTTTAAGGGAGTTAGTAACAAAAATAAGAGATTGTCCTTCTTTGATATAAAATATAAATTAATGTCCATCATCAACACAATTCTAAATATATGTCCTAAAATAGAATTGACCCCTAAATATGTGTACTATTTAAAAAATTATCCCATTTTGAGGAGTGCAAATAGTGCAAAATTAATATATAAATTTACTTTTATATTTGGAGTGTAGGATGACATTTTTCTTATGTTTGGAGCGTATAATGACATTTTTGGAGTGCAAATAACATTTTTTTATTTAAAATATAATATATACATATATATATTTTGAATCCCCCTTAAAATGGGCCTTGGGCCGTCGCAATTGGTGGCCCATGCTCAGGGCCGGGCCTGCGCCCCTTGTTACTATTTGTAAATGGACAACAACAATAATAGTATTCCTTGTTTTTAATATTTTTCTTTTTTGGGTTTATTTGTATTACTTTTTTATAGTTGTGTGTATGAACATTCCACAATTAATATGTAAAAAAAGCTATGTAAATGACTGTTTTTTTTTTTTTCTTTCACATAATTGTAGTTTGTAACTGACTGAGTTACAATTGAGCATTCAAATACTTCCCTTAACATAAAAACTTAAAAATGGACCAGCTTGTATTGTTTTCCGAAATGAAATGAGAAATATATAGAGAAAAAAATGTCAGATGTACAACAAACTATGTGGCAATTTGACTGGTCAATTTGCTGGTCGATCAAGTCAACATCTGAGACAATCAATCTTCGTGGGCCTTAGTCGGGCAAGGTAGTGGTTAATATGCTGAGGACCGACCTGACCTTTATCACGAGGTATCAACTTGTTCATATATCACTTAGAGACAAATCTTTGGAAATAACCTCCTCGGGTCGGGGATGAGTAGCCTATATATTCTGCCTACCATTAAGGTTCCTGAGTTTGATCATCCCCACCCAAATTGTTCAACACTTGTAATTCTCAACTATTCTCGAGTTGAGGTGTGAATCATATCTCATTTGTAAAAAATAAATATTCAAAGAGTTACTAGTAGATGAATAAATCATAATAAAAGCAATAAGAAATAAAACATAGGTTTTTAAAATATTGGTTCATGCATCCAACTTCATTTTTGGTCCCTTAACTTTTCTATTTTAAGTTTATTTTTTTCAAGTGCTAAAGAAATAAGAAATAAAATATAGGTTTTTAAGAGAGTTTAGGTATTTTGTTGGGCGTTCAAAGAAAATTTCAAAATATTTAGGTGTCCATAGAATCCCCTCAGTCTCTGCCTTTTTAAGCTTTTGCAATGAAATGCTTTTTGGACCAAGAAAAAAAAAAAGAAAAAAGAAAAAAGGAAAGACAGAGAGAGTGAAATTGAGGAATCTTTTACAAAACAAAACTTTGACTTATTGGCAGCAACCTGCAAATCTACCAAAGATGCCAATTAATATTTTAATGCTTTTTAAAGGACATCAAGAATAGTGATATATATTGATGGTCTGTTCCACCCATATAATCTTTTGAAAGTCCACAACAATGATTCTGCTATTTCTACAGTAAACAATTTTGCAGTAGTTTCAAAGCACAGTGGCAATGCTCCAAGTATCAATGTGCATGGGAGAGATGCTATCAACTAATGATCATGTGTGCCTCAGTTAGTGCAGCACACACATAAATTATGCCAGAGATTTAGAGCTAGACCAGTTCAAAGGTAATGGGGGGAACAGACTTGAATGGTCATCAAATCAAGGTCAACTAATGGATCCATATTTTAACCAAGATGGCCTGCTAGACCCTCTGCAGCCCCTCTATTTGGGTTGGCTATCACATGTTGTTTTTTGTGTTTCTCTTATCTTCCAGTGAAAAGGTGTTGGGCAACGGATCATCGTGAACTCATTACTAATTCTCATCTACTATCGATATTGTTTCCAAATTAATAACTTAAACCAACGCATGATTTGGTGAGGCTCAATAGACCCATCAAGTGTGGTATTTTATTACAAAAAACCTCCCGCTATTAGTAGTATATCACGCAACTTCTAAATTGTTGAGTCATATTTTCAATGTGAAATTAACTTCATCTACACGCATGACTTGTATTAAGCCACACCATCCTAACAAAAGGAAAAATAGAAATAGAGAAAACAAACCAAGAACAATTGTGTGCAGTGAAAAAAAAAGAGTTCAATTTTGAGAAATTTTGTCAATTGTTAACAAGAACAATTGTGAGACATGTATACATAAGGAAGTCATAAAAAACATATTGTGCTAATAATAAGCTACATATGACAATTCTATCACAATATTACTGAATTGTCAATACATATAGGCTCCAGAACTGTTACATTAACTAATTAATACTTCAAATGAGTGTATAAAATTTACTACGACATATATATAGGATTTCATGGAAACTCTCTACAGCTCTCTGCTCAATATACTTTTAGCTAAAGCATCTCCAACAAACTGCTATAAATATTGTCAATTAAATGCAACAAAGATATGAAATTAAACTTATATATATTATTAGTACCTCTCTTGTATAATTTTCATTGTCTACCATCCTACCCCATTATGAAGATGACCCACCATATCTCTGCTTGCATTCCCATCCCCATTATTCAAATTGTAAGCCCCTGTAGCCACCAGATGCTCTCCATACCCAATATTGACCCTCCCACTCTCCCCAAACCCCTTTTGAGTAGTTACTTGTCCCCCAAGTGATGAATAGAACCCACCATTGAAAAAATCCCCTTTTGAGTTATTGACTGCAGCAGTGTTGATTTCATTAATAGCAATGGTGGTAGGAGGAGAAGAGTGGTGGTGATGATTATGATGATTTTGATGATGATGATCTTCTTGTCTAGCCATGGAGTTCTTCTCTCCCTCAGTCTCTCTGTACTTGTTGAGATAACCCTTCAAGGGTCCCACATAATTCTCAAAGCCCAGAGTTGTCATGGCCCAAAGAAGGTCATCCCCATTGATGGTCTTCCTCTTCTCTCTCTGACACTTGTCTGATGCCTCCCCTGTGATGAAACTTATGAACTCAGACACACATTCTTGGACAGTCTCTTTGGCCTCCTTTGAGATCTTGGCATTTGCAGGGAGGGACTTCTTCATGATGCGGCTCACGTTAGCAATGGGCAGGAACCTGTCTTGCTCTTTGGAGCAGCTGTCTGAGAGGTTCCCAGACAAAGGGCTTCCAGCAGGGCTGCCTTGGTTCCTTTTTCCACTCATAATAGAGTTTGAGAGTAGTGCTTGTGCTTGTGCTTGTGGGTTGGAATAGAAGAAATCAATGAAAGAACTTTTTAGTTTCTTGTGTTTTTGTAAGTGCTTGTGGAATCTGAGGGGAAGAGTTTGGGCTTTTAAAGCTAACAGAAGTGATGAAAAAGAAGGACAAAAAATTTTCTGGGTAAAAAAATAAGTGGAAAGGCGGTTTGATGTGGACAAAAAGGAAAAAACAAACACAGGGTGATCAGAACAACTGCAAAGGATGGTGTGGGAAGGTGTGGAATCTTGGATGAGAAAGAAAAAAGGGTATATGTGGTGTTGAAAGAAAATGAATAATGAATTGATATGGTGACCTTTTCTCTTATGGAATTTCCATGGGACCAAGTAGAAGAATTGAAGTGGGGACATGAAAAATTGGGAAAAATACTATATTTGGGTTTTCTCTGTTTCAAATTTATTACATATTGTTATGGCTGTCTGCCTTTACTATAATTTAAAAATCCATAAACCCATTTGGCAGTGGAAATATATATATAATTTCCGGCCTGCACAGGAAGCCTTAAAATTGTTTGAACATGTCCAATGGGTGCAGTGTGCATTAAGTTATTACTGCCGGAACTGACTTCAATTGCAGTGCTTCATTGTCTTACCAGCATGTCTTTGTTAAGCTACAGTCCTCGAAAATTTTTAAATTCATGACTCAGCTACTATGAAAGCTAAATATCCGTCACTTCCTAAACTTCATTTTCACGTACTCTACTATTTTACTTTAAAAATTAAGGGAAATCGAGTGCAATTAATACATATTAAAAAAGGAGAAATGACTTATAGCTTTAGTGGTAAAGACTATTTGCCCCACCCCTAAGGTCGGAGTTCCAAAAACAAATTAAGGATAGCATATATCTACCTTAATTAAGATCGTTGAACCAATCAGCATAACACACCTCAACAAAGCAGTTGACACCCCAACTGCTTAGGGTTTGCTGGCACCAACGAACACCTGCCACGGCGTATGTACTACAATTTCCGAAAGTGCCATGCCTTGCTGTCAAGCAAGGAATCAGCCACGTACATCATCAAGCAGTTGCCCTAGGTCTAGCTCACTCCTTCGCATTAAATATATATATAGGTGGTATATATCCTGAATAAAGTATGGGCTACAATATGTTCGTGGAAGCCAGAAACCATCCCATGTTGCTGTCTAGCTAGCTTCCTGCAGATAGATATTTTTGTCGATCAAATATCTTAGACTACAATTTATATATACCAATGAATATATCAAGCATGGTAATGTTTTCTTTTTGCCTTAATGGACCTTGGTATCTTTGTACGGCTTGAAAAGGCAAAGCAAAAAGAGAGGGACATATATGCTTGGCTTAGCTCTCTTTTTGTGCATGTTTTGTCCTTCCAGGATTCTCTCAATTCAATTCAATAAAAAAGAGTATCATCTGCCTGCCACACTCTCAATTCTCAAAGGCAGTACTTGGATCCCTCTAATCTCAGTTTAGTTGAAACATGGTCGGTCCGAGATTTTGGGGTCCAAGGCCAACATAAAAATAGGGTTTTCCATGTACATTCATGTGATTGGAGTTCTAAGTTTTTTTTTTTTTTTTAATATTACTTAGGCCTAATACAATTTATAAAAATCTAAACAATTTGGGGACCCGAAGCAGATTAGTGAGTTGCCTCTCCAAGACCCGCCCTGAATTGAAACCTCAAAGCTTTTTTAATTGCGCATTTAATGATAACTAATTTTTTTTTTTTTTCAAATTTCTACTTATTCATAATGAAGACTCATTTTGATCTCTAAACCTATATTAATATTATAAAGTAATTAAACTCCCTCCGGTGAAATTTTTAGAATATCAAAATTACCCTAGGTTAATATAAATATTAAAACAAAACAATTTTAATTAGTAAGTAAGACCAAATTTATTAACTATATATATATCTAGATATAAAGAGAACTATTGTATGCACACCCCTCTTCCTCTTACTACACATTCATTTATCACCTCACACCTTTACTTTTTTTTTTTTTTTTTAATTTCATCAATTTCTAATAAACACCCCTAAAATTTATTTTTAAAATACCCTTATTGAAAAAAAAAAAAAAAAACCTAATTCTCAACTTCTCCAACCCCATTGTGAACTAGTGCCACCACTATTGTCTGGTTCAAGCCGCTGACCTTCATTTCTCTCACATTTCTTCTCTCTCCTCTCTCCCTTTCTTTCTTTCTTGGTTCTCTCAGTCACTCTCTCTCCGATCAATTGCAAGGATCGGCTTATCGGAGAGAGTGACAAAGAGAGAAGTGATAGAGAGAAAGGGAGAGAGGAGGTAGATGAATGAGACAAAGAAGGAAGGAGGGAGAAAGGGAGGTTGACGACTTAAACTACCAACAACAAGGGCGGCGTTGGCGTGTGGTGGGGTCGAGACTTAGAGTGGCTGGGTTTGGGTGGGTTATCCTTAATTTATGGTCATTTGGGTGAGGGTCAGAATTGTAATTCAATAAATGAGAGAGAGGGGTGTGTAATGAGAGGAAAAATAGTATATATGCATATAGCAGTCCTCTATATAAAACAAACTCCCTTCTTTGATGAAATTTTTAGAATTCCAAAATTGTCCTAGGTTAATATAAATATTCAAACATGACAATTTAATTAGTAAGGGGGAAAAAGTAAATCCCAATTAAATTAAAAAAATATAAAATAAAATAGTAAAAAGGAAGAACGTGTTCCTTTAAAAAAGGAACTACTCTCCACAAAAAAAATTGACCAACATTATTTGTTATCTTTTATTTCTATTGTAATTATTTTAAAATCTAACTTTTTAACTATATATGTTGCTCATAAAGTACATAGTTAAAAAAAAAAAAAAAAAGGCCTATGGACATTGAGAGGCTAGCTAGTAAGTACATAATTAAGGGTATGTTTGATGACTTTTTGTTCTCAATTAAGATAATAGAGATGGATTGTACTTCACTTGTCCCTCATAATAACTGAACCATATTATTGTTTAAAAATAAAAAATAAAAGGGAATGCACGAAAAGAAATTTGAAAAAAAATTATTTTCTAGTAATCATAGAGTGCATCGAATTGTTCCTCACTTATCTCTCATGTTAACTAAACTTAATTTATTTGAAGAAAAAATAAAAGAAAATGCATGGGTAAAAACTTGAAAAAGAAAATTGTTTGAAATTGTTTTTAGTAACTATTGTGTGAGTCAGATTCTCTGACACTTGTTCCTCATGTTAATTTGTTCATATACATTTTCTATTACCCGGTTACATTGTTACATCTATCTCTTTTTTTCACTAGCCATTTTTTTATTTTTCCTTCTTAAACTTTGATCTAAACCAAATATATTATATAAAAATGTTGCCAAACGGATCTAAGGGAAATTGTGAAATCTGCAGGCTTCCTCCATATATCTCATTAATTTATTAAATGACCTACTTGTTTCCCACTATCTTATTTTAATGCATTATACCCGTTCCTTTTGTGTTTTTGGTCAACTAATTATGTTTTGTAATTTCCTTCAGCTCGTTGACCATTTTCCACCTATAACTTTCTTTCGGTCCGATTTCCACCGATCACGTTTAAAAACAGTATTAATCATACAATCAAAATCTAATTAAATAACAAAATTTAGTAAAAAATATTAAAAATAAAATAAATACTCATCTTGATCAGGCTTGCGACAAATGGCTTCTTTAGCAACTGCCTTTACGGCTTTACCTAAATCACTACAAATAATTGTGGATCTGTCCATCTCTTGCTGACTCGCTGACTTATTGTCCCCTTAATGAATTAAACAATAAAAAATTGTAAAGTCATCAAATGATGTCATAGTGCACACATGTCTTTAATAATTAGCCTTTTAATGAAAAATTATAGGAGATAATCGAAATATTGTCATGTGGTATAATTAATTATTAGACGATATATTTATATTAGTAGGGTATAGTATTAATAATATTCACCTATATTATAATACATAAACTGATTATACCACGTGTCAATATATCGATTATACAAAATAAATTCTCATACAGACTCTCTTTTGCACGTCAATTGATTTCCTTAACATAAAATTATAATTTTTTTGTCTAATATTAACTCATAATTATATTTTTAGTGAGTAATTTTAAATCTCATAACCACCCAAAAAAATTTACTTAAACCCCCACTTATCTAGAAACTCTCTCAAAACCCTTATAACTGATAATCATAAATTACCATTCTGACGCACGCTGATGTCACTATAACTAAATTTTGGTGAAACTGATTTTATTCTATAACTAAATTTTTTGCTGAAACTCAATATTTAACTAAAACTAAAATCAAACACTAAAATTGAATTTCAAAAATTCTTTTTTTTTTTTTTTTGCCAAGAATTCAATTACATTGAAACTAAATTCAAGAATTCAGTTACACTGAAACTGAATTTCATAAATTCAATTACACTAAATTTAAGAATTCAGTTACTGAAATTGAATTAAGTGATGAAACAATTACACCTTGACTATAACAATTACATCTTGATTAAAACAGTTACACTTTCACCCAAACCATCAAATTCGAAATAACTGCAACTGGAGCTTGGCAACCCTTTCAATTGTCTGCAATGCCCGTGGGTTCAAAATTAGGAATTTCAATTTCTTCAAAAACCAATTCAATTAAACACAACCAATAGCAATATAACGCAAAAAAGATTTGATTCCATACCTGTGTCGAGGCCAACAGCCGCTGGAGTCGCCAGATAATGGGCAAAGAAGTCACAGCTTTGTAGCTTCGCAAAAGTCGTGCCCAATGATGGTCAAAGTGAGGAAATGACATGGAAAGACTCAGCGTGAAGAGATGAAGTTATTAGTGCCAGAGCTAGATTGCGATGCTGTCGGAAAAGAGAGATTGTTGGTGGAGGCTTCGTTGTTGTTTAACATAGTTCCATCACCATCTAGGGTCAGTTGGATGATCGGTGGGTACCACCATGTTCGTCGTGAGGAGAGGAAGCTATTGGTGCCAAAGTTAGACTGTGATGTTGTCGGAAAATGGAGATCGCCGGCAGAGGAGCTTGGGTCTGCCTGGGTTGATTCGCTGCTATTGTTGGGTTTCGTGGAAAGTGTAGGGCAGAGGGAGGAAGCGAGAAGAAAGGCAAGCATGGTGGAACCAGTATGGCCGAAAACCGTCGTTGAACAACGATGCACTCACCAACAGGAAGAGAGAGAGAGAGCGCAAAAATAGAGATGAGAAATTAAAAAAACATGATGGGGTAAAAATAGAGATTGGAATTAAAAAAAAAACATAATTACAATTTTATGGAAATTAAAAATAAATAAAAGGGATAAAACTAAAAAATTAAAAGATTTTGAGTCAAACTTAACTAAGGGGTTTAGAGAAATATTAAGTACAATATTGAAGGTTATAAGAAAGGTAGATTTTAGGTGAGAGTTAGGAGAGATTTTTTCCCTAACTAGAGGGTTTATAATTATTTACATTTATATTTTATTGTTTTAACTTAAGTTATCTATTTAACAGTTTTTTTTTAGGGTACTTTATTTAGAATGCCAAAATGAAAAAAAATAAATAAATAAAAAATAACCCACAGTCACCCGGCCCAATACTTAACTTCCGGGGCAAAAAAAAAGCTCTTCGACAATTAAACAAGTCTTACATAGACGAGATTCTTTTTATTTTCAAATTAGAACGTAACTTAGGTTAACAATACAAAGTATCTCACTAATTAATCATACAAAGGTAAATCCTTACTCGTAATCACATAAATAGGAGTTTTTTTCCCCCTCTTTTACCAAAAAAAAAAAAAAATAGGAGTTTTCCTTAACATGAAGGGAACCGCCATAATTACTACAGGGCATAGATCAGTCTGAAGAATGAAATGCAGAGCATTAAGTTAATACTAGACCGAAGAGTGATTTGGGTACTTGATGATATGACGGAACTTAGGCCGAACAGTGATCACACCTGGCCTCAACTCTTCAAAACGATATCTGCAATATAACATTTCATCATTTACATAAGCAAAATAAACAATACTACAACCAAAGATATCAAGAAACTAAAGAAAACTATTCTGTGAATTATAAGCATTTTTTTATAGAGGAAAGATATGTCACCCATTCTCATTAAGGAAACTTCTCACAGCGGTTGGAAGTGCAGCCTGTCCTCGGCTATGATTACCGATACCTGTAATTGTAAGCAAAGAAATCAGGGTCGCCATCCTGTAACTGTTAATGCCAATTAGGTTAATAATTGAAATCTCGATCTTAACTTGAAACAAGACATGGGAAGGATAGAATCTAGCTCAACTTAGGAAAGGTGAACACCTTAACTAAAAGGCCCATATTACAGACCTCATAGACCACAAGAAGATGCATACAAAAAGCTGTAGTGTCATTAGTCCCATCTACATTTAATATTAATTGAGGCATTGACTAATGATGTTTATGCGATTCCCTTGATAGAAAAGCATATGCATTCTAGGGTTTCCACAAAGACTCTTTTTTCATCTTGCCACATAATGAGCAAACACCAGCCAACATGATACTGGCTATACTTTGTAGAGAAGCAATTACTAAAACAGAGTATTTTGGTAATAACAAGCTGCATTAAAGGCCATCAAGAGTAGGTTTAAAGGACCATAGATCTTGGAACAACATACAACAACAGTAACACAAATAAAATGCATTATAGGGTAGAAGAGCAATTACTAAAATGCAACATTTTAGTGTTACAAAAAGTGTTAGAGATCTTTTTTTAAAAAAGTGTTGAAATTTCTCTTCTCTCCTTCGAAGATCCCCCCTCCCCCCAATGTCTCTTATACAAAAGATCCATCAAGAGTTCCGTTTAACCCACCATTGCTAATGCAGGAGCAAAGTTCAAAGTATTTTAAATCAGACCATCCAAGTTCCAAGCACCACATGAAGAGTCTTTTTTTATTTAATGAATGCAATTTACACATGAAGAGTCTCTTTATGTCACCTGTTCAAGGCATTAAGTGTTATGAGTTATGTCTCTTAGAATTCCTAGGTGTATAAATGTGGGTCTTATTGTTCATGTATCAATGGCTCTATAAAAGGGCTGGTTTGTAACCTTTGAGAGAAGTTAATGGTGGAAGAAATCAGATTTTTCTGCTTGTGTGCGAAGCACGAGTTAACGGTGAGATGCCGAAGGCCAGTGTGATGCCGGAATTTTTGTATTTTTTATTGGAGTGATTCCAATACACTTTTGGTGTGATGCCAAAGGCTGGAGTGAATCTGGATCTCTATCTTCTCTTCCCTACTCTTTACTATTGTCCTACATCAATTGCTCTTGGAACAACATACAATAGCAGGAAACACAAATAAGGGAGAAGACTTTGGGAAGCATAACTCTTATACTAAATAACCTTAATGCAAGTCGTGTGTGTCATGGATATGTGTTGGATGTCAACACAAATCCAATGATCCTTGAAAACATATATGATTAATTATACATTTTCTTAAGTTTGGGGGAAAGGAATAGAAAAATCTTACTTAGCATGCTGGACACAACCTTCAAGACAAAAGCAACATGAAAGCCAAGTTGAATTATTGTTGTCATAACACACAACTCAATCGTGCCAAGAATGGAGCTATATCCTCTCTATTTTTGTATCTTGCTTTATCCATAAGTTGGCTTAACTTCTGATCTATGTTGCATGAATACAATATACAGATACAAGATAATATGGTAAAACGGAAAATCTCCAAGATTGGGTTACGGATATGGCAATAAAATAAGTGTTTGAAGAAAATAAGTTAAACAACAATCATATCTATTGATTCCTCATTCATGCATCATGTTCATCTTTCATCATACTACAAAAATAACAAAACACAAATTTAGAGAAATTAAGAACCCCATCTCTTAATTAGCTTCATTCAATATCACTATCATTATAATATAGTAACTATAAATATATGTATTTGAAGAGAATAAGTTAAATAACAATCATATCTATTTATTGCTCATTCATGCATCAGGTTCATCTTTCATCATACCAAAAAATAATAGAACACAAAAATTTTGAGAAATAAAGAACCCCATCTCTTAATCAGCTTCATTTCATCATCACTATCATTGCCTTCATTGCCATCACAGGTATATACTACAGCCTCTACTTCTGGTTCATGAAGGGAAAGATTTTCAATCCCCTAAGTGGTTTTTTTCATATATTTTTTTTTTTTTTTGGGATAAGAAACATACTTTTACTAAAAAAAAAAATAGTACAACATACAATGCAGTGAACACGATGTCCACGAACCTACAAGCTCCTAGACAACAAACTCTAAAAGATCCCAATATTATAAATAAAAATAAAAAAACAATTTGCAAGAGATTCATTCCCGTTTCTTGATCTCATAGGTGGAATATCAGTCAAAGTTGCCAAACAGTCAACCAATACATATTTGGAGTATCACATACATATCAGGGAGTATCGGGAGAATATCAATATCTGGTACTCCATGTCTAAAATTTTGAGTGCATTTGCTTCAAATCTTCTGATAAATTACTCACAGTGAATGTGTTCCTGATTAAATGGTAGACAAGTTGTATTCAAAGAACCCATGACTTAGGTTGTGAGAAATCAAATCTTTGTAAATTTTACAAAATTGACACTTTTTAGGTTCCCAATTTTCGTTGGAATTCATAATTAGGCTAGCCCATATCATCACCTGTGATTTAGACAACTCCTACAGAAAGCAAGAAGCCCATAGGAAGGGTCAATCAAAGGCCATATATAAACCAATGAAGCCTTTTGTATTTGATTTCATCAACTTAGCTTTTTCACCCAAAACCTTCACCACACCACATCAAATCCAGAACCAAATTTAAAAATTAAACCTTTACTCAACACACCCTAGTATATTCCCAAAACACAAAAAACAAATTCTTTAAAGATTTGTTTGAGAGAGAGAGAGAGAGAGAGAGAGAGAGAGAGAGAGAGGCCAACCTGGGCTTGTATGTGGCCAGCCGTGACTGGCCTTGCTTTTGTATATATTTTTTATTATAAATACATTTATTTAAATATTTTGCTTAGCCTTTTTTAGTCATTTTAAAGAGGGGTATAAATGCATTAAAATTTTCATTAAAACATGGGTGTGGCGAGGAGTTTTTTGGGTGTGAATAGAACACCCTTTGCTCAAATATTACTTTCATTTGTCAAGAATTACCACACACTCATGATCCCATTTAAAACTCCGTACTTAAAATAAGATCAATAAATGTATGGTACAAACAAAAAAGAAAGAATCAAAAGGCTGCACTTTTATGAAACTTAGAAATTGGGCACATGTAGGCTTATCGTGTGGGTCGACATGTAACATTGGATAAATACAAGCCTACAAGTCTAATATGGTCTTTGAAGGTTATTCAGTAGGAGTTTAGGGATGAAAAATATCTAAGTTAAATCATTAGTTTTAGAATTATGTGTTTTTATGTGCAGGGGCAAATATGAGGTTTCACAATTTTCCTGCCCAAATATTATATTTAATAATAATGTGTGGTATAGAAATTTCTATGTTTCCCTAGAGTTTTTTCTTGGGTGTTATTGTCATCCTTTATGTATTCATTTAAGAGTTGCCTTCATTGGAATCATAATCCTAAAAGGAAAGGAATCCTAATCCTATTAGGATAAGTTGGTTAAGCAGTCTTATTTTCTGGGGCTCTTAGCCTCTAAATAGCCCTTCAAATCAATCTAAAACCCTGAAACCAGCAGCTGCCCAGTTTATTCCAGCAACTTACCACAGTGTCTGTCAGCTATTATTTCTTCCCTTAAAGTTTAAACCTATCAGTTTAAATCCATAATTTTCCAAATCTCAACCCACAGGATAAACTATACAATGATTACATTTCTCCTGAATGATCCTATTTCTACCAAAAGCAGTAAGTCTAGACACCAGTATTCTGTATATTTATAAGTACATATCATATATGTTAAATGAAGAATGATGCTCTCTGGATGTTGCATTTAGATGAAACTTATTCCTCGAAAGTTACATGGAGTGGAGAATATGGACATTTACTTTAAGATAATTTTTAGACAATGAATAAATAAATGCGTGCACATACACATACACGCATGTGGATTCGATTATGACATGTAGTTGTACTTGTACTATTAAAGGCCACACATACACGCATGCACTTAAGCATATGGGAACAGCAAAAGGCAACTTTAAATGCGTACTAATTTTTTTTTTCTTACGTCATATAAATTCACTGAAGGAAGCAAAATACCTGTAATGACTTGTAAGGATGTTGGTATTTTCCTTGATGATGCCTGTTGTTGATCCAATTTCTCTGTGTCCATACAACTAAAAGACTCAAGTGATGAAGAACATATTACCCTGTTACTCGTCTTAACTCTGTTTGGTGACACGGAATGATTAGATAGAACTTTAGTTTCAATTTTCTGCAGGTGTCCATGCAAGGCTTGAATTGCTTCTGATGCATGAAGACCATGTAAATCCAATTTCCACATGTCATTTTTGCTATTCCTGATACTTAAAATTTCCTTGGCTGCCTTGTTATTGAGCCTTTCAGCAGCAAACCATTCCTCTTGAGCCTTGATCGAGTGTTTTTGGGCAGAAAAATGGTCACCTCTTACAAAGGCATTAGTGGCTGCTTTAGAATGCTGAGATGCTGACCTGTTTATTTTAGGCAATGAGAATTTCAACGCTACAATATGGCATGGAAAAACTAACATTATTCATGAAGCCCATCAGGACCAGTTAGGAACGTAAGAATTATTTATATAACAAGTGGCAACAAGCACAAGCTGTATACCTTCACTGTAGGTGGATGATCAAACAAAGAGAAAGGCACTAACATAACAAGGCATGTGCACATAAGTAGTAATAAGCAAGAAAAATGACAAACAAGAAGAAAATAATGCAAGTGCCAAGCACTACCTAATAGTCAAATCCTGCAAAAGTTCATGCAGCATGCATACCTCATCATCCTTAATGCATCTTTTCGATGGTTCAAGTAAACGTCATCCTCTTCCCACTCAGGTTCGATGGGTACAGACTCCAAGCTCCCCAGTATCAATTTCCTATTTGCAGCATCGTTTGAAAGCTTTTTCCCACTGCAATCATGGCCATGCAACAATTCTATGTTGTTCTCTTCGAGACATGTCTCAAGCGTAGAGCTGATGTCAGTAATGTCGACAGAAGATTGTAGAGGAAAATTTGCATCCCTTGTTTTATCACTTGAAGAGACATCTGAACTGGAATTTACTTTTGAAATGTTTGTCTCCTTATTCTCTTCGGAGCTGGTGGGGCAAACCATTGCTTTTAATAAAGTTGAGGCCTCAGTAAAGTCATTACCCACAGCAGCCATAATATCCTCAATCAAGCTATCATTGGCCCAAGAGTAAAGATCTTTGAGCTTCCTCACAGAAGACCTATGATCTTCCGTACAATTGTAATGTTTCCGGCTAGAATGACCATCTAATAAGAGTCTTTTGTCATTCCTATTCTCTGCCAAAGTTGGACGATCTATGGAAGGGAGGAGTACAGATGAGAAAGGCCTGCTCAAGAGGTCATTATTCCTCACTACGTTTTCACAAGGGTGCAGAGAGGCAAGAGTGGTCGGTATAGGTGGGAAAGGGTCCTTGTCACTTTGAGGCTCAAGCACTTGTTTCTGGCACTGCTTGAGATCAAAGGCAGCCCAACCAGAAGACTTAGCCCGTGCCCGTGACATGTTCCTTCCTACATGAACAGATGGAAGCAACACTCATCTCAACCCAATTAATAACATGGTGACAACAAAATTTCAGTACAGGCTCTTTGCTATCAAGATGAATCTGTAACTTGTACCAAACCCACCAACAATTCAGAGATATTGATTTTTGGGGGGAACCTGGCACGCAAAAGATTATAAAACTAGAAATGTAAAAACCCGAATACATGTTTCTCTCACTTTGTAATTAAAATTTAGGAATAGAGAACAAAAAAAAAAAACCAAGTAGGTTGTGTGTGAGCGAAAGCAAGTTGTAGCATGAGACTAAGGTTTATGGAAAGAAAGCTGAAATGGGTTGCATATGAAGGTACAATGATTTCAAGAGTTCCATTATAGCAGAGCAGAATTCAAGCAGAAAGCTCAGAAACATAAGGCAAAATAAAGCTAAAAAATTACTCAAAAAGAACTTAAAAAAAAAAAAGAGATATGAGAACCGTTAATTTGAATGAACATGGCATCAAATAGATACCTTGCTTTATATATGTGTGTATCTATAGATATATGAAATCCGATAATTGGGTGTTATTTGGGAAGACTACTCCAAGGCGTTAATCGATCTGAAGGCTGAGATTTCACCAGAATTGCAGGGAATATGAGAAAATTCAAATACTTGGCTGACTCCGACGAACCAATTTTCCATCTGATATCCATAAATCTGCCTGAGATTTGAAGCACTATCGAAGAAGAGGCAGAGATAGAGATAGAAAGGCTTTCGTCCGAAAAGAGTCTTTCTAATTCGTTTTCTCTCAGAGCATTCGTATACATATATATATAGAGAGAGAGAGAGAGAGAGAGAGAGAGAGAGAGAGAGAGAGAGAGAGAGAGGCGGTTCTTTTCTCCGAAGCTACAGCGGAAGAACCACGAAGCACAAAGTCAACCGGAGTTCTGATGGAAACCAAAAAAACAAACGGGAATTTTACGAAAGTTTCTTTTTGATTTTTAGTTTTACGAAATAGAGATCTTTATTTTATTTTTATTTTTTTCTATTTGAGAAATTTGCATAAATTACCATCTGTATTTTGAGGCTTGTGTGCAATCAGTAATCACCGCTCAGCAGAGGTGTATAATGGGCCGGGCCGGCCCGAATCCGGCACAAGCCCGGCCCATTTAAAGTAGGTCCAGAACGGCCCGGCCTGTTAATAAGTGGGTTGGGTTGAGCCCGGCCCATATGTATGGGCCGGGTTGGGCCAATGTTTTCTATCCTGTTGGGCCGGCCCGGCCCGAGCCCGTTTTGTGTTTGGCCGACCCGAGCCTGTTATGGGTTTGGGCCGGCCCGTTTATACTAGTATTTTTCAATTTTTTTTTTTAAAAAAATTTACTAATAATTACTATTAGCCTTGTTTTAATTTTTAATTTTGTTTTTAGTGGTGAAATTTGATAGAAAATTAAAAAATTTGATAAAAAATGAAATGACATAAAAAAATATTTGATTTATTAAACAATAATATAAATTTAAAATAATTAATCGGCCCGGCCCGGGCCCGGCATAACCCATTATTGGATGGGACATGGGCCATGGGCCGGGCTGGGCTTAAGGTTTAGAATAATTGGGCCGGCCCAAGCACGGCACGAAGCACAAATGGACCGACTTTAAATGGGCCGAGCCAGGCCGGCCCGTTGTACACCTATGCCGCTCAGAAACAAAATATTTTATTTATTTATCACCCAAACTTTCTTCTTATTTATTTATGGGCATTTTACACATAGATATTTCAAGTATACACTCTTGTTCACTTGAGTATCCCAATAAAAAAGGTTACTCAACTACTAATTTTGCACACCCAAGTACCTCCGTCAACTATTCCGTCAAGCCTACCGTTAATTGCCTACGTGACACACTCACATACCTTTAAAAAAATGTCATGTGAATAAAAAAATAATAAAAAATGAAATAAATTTTAAAAAATGAAATAATTATTTAAAACAAAAAACAAAAAAACAAAAAGGGAGTTGCGGGCTTTGTAGCCTCCCTCCGAGACCCACCCAACCACTCACCCTTTCTCTCTCTTTGCC
>QANW01010974.1:331172-362164 GCA_003254865.1 Dryas drummondii | reverse complement strand
CCCTCCCCTACCAATCCCTCACCCAGGCACCCCCTCCTTGATGCGCATCTTGGCCACTTCCCCTGCAGTCGCATGCAGCAGATCCCAAGTGGTTGGTGGGGACTGAGCGTTGGGGCTTCCACGGCTCGAGCCTTGTCCACCGCAACCACACCCGCTCCCCACCGCGCACAGCATCGACTGGGGCGAACCGGTCGCGACCCAAGTCTGCAAAATAAGCCAAAAAACAGAACCCCCAAAATCAGAACAGCCATAAAACGAATCGTTTAGAAATGAAAGAAAAAATAAAAAACCCAAAAATTCTGTTATCTCATACCTTTGAGTTATTGGAACCAAAAGCAGAGTCAGAGTGCTTGAACTCGTCCTGGAGAGTTGAGCGAGCCATTTGGCGAGTCAAGCCGGCCAGGTAATCTTTCTCATCGCTCTCGGTCTCGCTCGATCCCACTACGGACTCGACCGGTGAAGGGGGTGGCCTGGGTGGGGGATTGGTAGGGGAGAAGGGGGGAGGGCGGCAGGTCGGGGCTGGGGGAGATGAGATTCGATCGTGGTGGGGTTGGTGGGTTTCGGGGCTAAGAAAAAGAGGAGAGGTAGAAAGATGAGAGATAAAGTAAGGCAAATAGAGAGAGGATACATGAGATGGGTTTCGATGGGTTGGGGGTTGGGTTTTGGTGGGAGGGTAATAGGTCGGGGCTGGAGGAGATGAGCTTCGGTGATGGTGGGGCTGGTGGTTTTCGGGGCTAAGAGAAAGATGAGGGGCAAAGAGAGATGAGAGAGAAAGTACGGTAGAGAAAATGAGGATATAGGGGATGAGTTTTGGTGGGCTGGGGGTTAGGGGTTAGGTTTTGGTGGGAGGGCGGCAAGTCGGGGCTGGGGGAGATGAGATTCCGTGGTGCTGGGGCTGGTGGGTTTCAGGGTTGAGATAAAGAGGAGAGGCAGAGAGAGATGAGAGAGAAAGAGGATGTCAATTTGAATTCTCTTTATAATTTAAGAGTAATCTGTAAGAGAGAGTTGCAGAGAGTCGGGGAAGAGAAAGTGATAGGAGAGGAAAGGAAGAGGCTGGGTTGGGCAGGATAGAGGCGGGCTGGGGTGAGGGGGTGCGATGAAGCTGGCTGGGGTTGGGTGGCAGAGGGAGGGGNGGAGGGGGCTAGGTAGGGAGGTGAAGTCGGCATGGGGGGCTGGTGTTTTTTTTTTTGTTTTTTCTTTTCTATTTAATATAATTTTAATGGGTTTTTTATTTTTTTATTAATTTTTGTACATATGGCTATTTTTAAATGCCAAGTCAATATTTAATGGTGGGGTCTAAGTATGCCATGTCAGCGTCAACTCAGCAGATAACGGTCAGACTAACGGAGGTATTCAATTGACAAAAAACATAAGTTGATGTATTCTAATGAAAGTTTTTAAACCAGAGGTACCCAACTGATAATTGGTGTATAATTGAGGTATATATATGTAATTAACCCAAAAAAGTTTAAAGAATATAAAGTATATATACCCATGTGGGGTCCCTTGTGAGGCTCACACGAGTTATTTTGTGTCGATCTGAATCATCTATTTTTTACATCTTCATTGATAGATCATTTCTGCAAAAAATCAGTCAAATCAGAAATCATTTATCTATCTAACTATGATCAAACAAATAGACTAACCAAATATTTTGGATGAAATTGTTCATTTGTTTGATCAAAGTTAGATAGACAAATAATTTTTTATTTGGCTAATTTTTTGTAAGAATAATCTATCAATAGAGATGTAAAAAATAAACAATTCGGATCGATACAAAATTACCTATGTGGACCCCACAGGGGATCCCTCATTGGAAGGCCCCTAACATATATATATATATTTTGTTCAAAGAAATTATAAAGCTATATTTAAAATACAAAACAAGAATCTTGAAATTAATAATTAAAATTATCTTCCATTCCATAAGGCTTCTCCAATGTATACATGCAAAAAATGCATTGACCATTTGAATATCGTAGCACTGGCATTCAAATGTTGGGTGTATTTGCATTCTGCAATGCGGTTAACCCTATTAAACTTATTTACGAGATTTCATTTAAGAGGGTTGACTGGTTGAGTAGTGAACCAATCCGATTAACCATATTGAACTAGTTCACAGAATTGCATTTGAGAGGGTTGAGCAATGAACTTTCCGCAACCACAAGTTAGTGTATGAGAGTACATGCTATGTCAACATTATTTTTCCTGGATATGGTTTCGTTGAAACAAAGTTTTAGGAGACATGTTTTATCTCATGCAATGTGCAGTTCACATGGTACAATAATGTATACCTAATTTCAAGAGAATGTATAGTTAATTAGCCAAGCTTCGAATGTGATCTACTTGCCTAAATGATTGTGATGATATAACAAAGTTGGAAAGTAGCCTCTTTATATATGTCATCAGGATAAGAGAGGCTTTTTGGGCATCAAGGTGCTCAAGAGTCTAAACTAATATGTATGAGTTACTAGCATCTGTATGCATCCACATATCTTAACTAATTAAATAAGGCAGTGACTTAGCATAACGATAAGGTATTTTGTTCCTTAAAAACGAAGGTCCACAAAGAATGTATTGTAACGACCCGATTTAAATTTTCATTAGAAATTTAAATTTTTATTTAACTATGTTTTTAAGAGATTTTTTTTTAAAAGATGTTGAATTGTATTTTAAAGATTTTGGGATTTGTTTGGAAAATAAAAAGGGTTTGGATTTAAAATTTTTATTTATTTTGGTTTTAACCCAAAAGTTGACTTTTAAAACTAGTGGGCTTTTGATTTTTACTTTGGGTCTGTTGGATAGGTTTCGAGCTCACGATTTCATAGACACGTAGCACACATCAATCGGAGTTACGGTTTGAGAGATATGGGCATTTGAAGCGAGGGGCAATTTTGTAAAATTGACAAATTGGGTTTAAAAATTTAAAATCAGATTTTTGAATAAGATTTCTCTCTTTCTAGAATTTTCTACCACTCTCTCTCCCTTTATTTTTCTCTCTCCCCGACACTCTCTCTTTCCCTCTCCACTCTCGCACTTTCCTCTGCGCCCACAACCCAGCAGCCACCAACCACCCCTGTCGGCCTTTGCTTCCGACTAGCACCTCCCCTCGCCGACTACCTCTCCCGGCCACCCTTTCCACTCCCTCAAGACTTTGCCCAGCCACCTGCAAAAGAGCAGACATCGCCGGAAGTCCCAGCCCACACGACCATCTTCTCTGGCCTTTTCTGACTAACCCAGAACTTCGACAAGTTTCCCCGACGCCAGCCACCTCCTCCGGCCATCTCCTTCAGCTAGCTCAGCCCCGCGCACACAGGAACAACCCAGAAAACCCAGTTGTCGCCCCTGTGTTTCTTCCAAATTTCCGGCCAAATTTTCAGCGCAAATCATCCTTATTTTAGGTGGGTCTTCTCCTTTTTTTTTTCTCTGAGCTTTCAATTTCTTTTGGTTTTGTGTTCAAAACTTTAAATTTAGGAAACTTAAATTTTTGGATTATAGGGCGTTTTCGAATTTCCTTGGGTTTCTGATTTGGGGGTTGTTAATTAGCGACGGTTTTAACAAATTTTATCTCTAGGAAACCCATTGGATGTTTGGAATTAAAGGTTTGAGTAGATTTGAGATGTTGGATTTGCAAGGGTTGGAACCCAGTTCGGGTTTGCTAAGGATTGGCTGAGCTTTGTGGTGATTTTGAGATGGAAGAATAAGTAAAGTTTGAATTGCTTTTGGTCAGTGTTCGGATTGATTTTGGGGTGCTTTTGGTCAATGTTTGGGTGCTCTTCCATCACCGAACTAACCTTAAAATAAATCGTGGTTTTGTGAGTAAGTAATTTAATCGTTGGGCTGAACAAGTAAGATGCGCGATGTTAGGTTCGTTCACACACACATACCCTAATTGTGGTTGAGTTGAGATTAATGATATACCATATGGTTCTATTTATAGGTAAGACAACCGTAAGTCGAGACGATCCGATGGAGGGTCAAAGCTAAGAATTTTATACTGTGAGTGGACTTTATTTTTGCAAATACTTTTATAAATTCATGATTTATTCATGTGGTTATTGAATTTGTTTGAGAGATAATAGAAGTTGAATTGGATCTTTGATTTGGAAGTGTTTTCTTAAATTATGATTTTATTATTTGGTTATCACGAGTCTTGAATTAGAAATATTGATTTGAGTTACGAATTTTATGAAATTAAATGAGCAGTTTTAAACCGCCATATTAGTACTCCCTTCAGCAGGTATATATATTGCTTTGCACTCGCCTAGAGATGACTCGGCAGTGTACGACCAGCACTCGCTCTGCACTTGCCTAGTTGGCAGTGTATGACCAGCATGACATTTGCTCTGCACTTGCCTAATAGGCGGTGTACGACCAGCATTTGCTCTGCACTTGCCTAGTCGGCGGTGTATGACCAGCATCACAGCAGTTATAGATTTGCTCTGCACTTGCCTAGAGATGACTCAGCAGTGTATGACCAGCGGTTCCACAGGGTACTAGTGTGGCGTGAGTTTTCGGAGTATTTTAAAGAATTATATTACACTAGCAAATGTTTTAAAGGACAGTTTCAGTAAGGCATTGCATATTGTTTCAGATATTAGTTTTACAGCTTGAGAGTATTATTTGTTTTTCAAAGTTTGATTTATGGTTCAAGGTGATTTAAAAATTAATTTGAAAGAAGAGATTTTAAAAAAATAGTTTTAAAAATAGGAGATTTCAAGAGTGACGTGAGGTCTTAGAGCTAAACGTGGTTTTGAAGGATTTTATGAAACAAGAAGTTTACTTTTGTTTTTGTTTTTATTAAACTGTCCACTTACTGAGTTTGTCTCACGGTTTATCTTGTTTTGTTTTAAATTGTTTCTCCCAAGGTAGTAGCTTTAGTGGAGGTCGAGCCAATCACGTCGAGGCATAGCATTCATTTTTTTGTTCCCGGATCTTATAGGCTTCCCTTCCATTTTGGAAGTTCCTTGTCTTTAATTGTAAAAGAGAAATTTGTTGTAATAGGGATAGTGGCTCTGATGACCATATTCAAATTATAAGGTTATTTATATTGTTGAGTCTGAGACCCTTTTTGGTTGTGGTAGAGGTGGTTGAAGTTTTTTAAAAGTGCTTTTAACAGGTTTTTAAATTTGGATTAGTCTATTTTCATGGGAGGTTCTACCGAATTTTCGGTAGGATTTTTCTTGATTTTAGATTCCCACAAGACCTCACCGGATTTCAGGGCGGTCCTGTCATGTATTGAATTAATCTCTTACAAAATATGAACAAACATATTCTAACACATAAAGAAACTCATAAGTGCATAACAACATGGTTAGCACTTAGCATGGTTGGACTAGTAGTAATAGACGGGTAGATATCCCACATCGAAAAGTTCAAGAATTTTACTGTGGTTTAAATGGGCTGGTATAAAGCAGTATGAGTAACTGGGGTGTGGGGCCGGGAATTGCACGTGACCTTATTAACCCTAAACCCTCCCATTGCGGGATTTACTGTGGGGGTCTTTATCCGGTGTTTCCCCCATGTGGTTAAACAAAGAAACGTCGATGCTCCACGTGTTTAATTCCCGAGTGGACCAAAATGCCCCCGTGAGGTTTGTAGGTGGTACTGCCTGCACCTGGCTGGTGTATCGCGGTTACTGGTTTCCTCGCCTCTCAAACACCCCCAAACTTTTTAACTATTTCCTGTCGCTTAAGAATTTACTTTTCTTTCATAATAATAATTACCCTTGAATCAATAAAATTTCCTCCCATTTCTGTTTATATGGTAATAATTACTCTTGTAAGGATGGAAGAGGCTATAGAACTTTTTTTTTTTTTCTATTTTTTCTCAAACTCTCACATGGAGTTTTTCCACTCGGGAAACACCGTCTGCAATCAAATTTGAACATGTCTTCCAGATTGCTCTCCTGCTTCAGGGCTCTACATCTTGAACTTGATGATAAAGCATCCATCGTGTTCCACCAAAAGACTGAATAAATAACAAAAGAAGCATATTTAACAAAGCATGTAATGAATTTTATAACAGTACACAGTGGAACAATATGGTTCAACAGAGCTTACTCATGAATATCCACAACCCCATCCAGTTAGTGTGCTAAAATAAAATCGCTAGATTGAAAAGAGATGAATTGCCCCCGGCTATGCTATTAGTCCAATTTGCTCCTGCCTTCCTAGGCACCAGACCGAATATGAAAGCCATTAGAGATTTGTCATTATTGAATCATCACAACCAGATGGCAAATTGAGTGCACTTCATATCATAGAATAACTATTGCATCACAACTTCAACAACTTTTGCTCCGAAGTACTTGCTTCTCTTTGAGAAAGCAAATCCTCAGGACCAGCAAAAGTAGCACAAGCCCTGATTGCCTTGTTTAACTTTAGATACCCATTTAAGGCAAACTGATGCACAAATTTTAACCGCCTCCTAGTAAACTTTATCTAAACTCATTTCCACACATCAATACAATTGAGAAAAGTACTTAATAATGTGTCATGCATCACAAACTAATCTACTTTTACCACTCTCAGACTTTGAAATTCACAAAGCCATGGTTACAAGAGATGGTAAATTCCTTGGACATACAATCTTAAGCTTCTGCTCATGAATGATAGTAAATTATATACAAAATCACATACAGACCACCATGAGGTCAAAGCAACCTAAATGCCATTCAGAAATTTGTGTGTTATAACTAAACATAGTATATACCAATGTAAACTTACTGTGAGTGAAAACCCTCATTTTGGCGTGGACGAGGGATGATGTCCCAGAAATTTCCAATGGGGCGGCATTGCACTTGTCAAAGGCATTCCAATCTCCAAGACACCCTTCATCCATTTAACCCTGTTTACAAGTTCCTCCAAGTCCAAAATTGCAGCTTCTAATGTATCAGACCTCATTGAATTCAAAACTATGCTTGCATCAGTTTTCATCCTCTTTAAGGACCCATTGTCATCAACTCTGTCTTTCCCAGTTGTATTTCTCCTCATTTCATTTGATGCATCTTTAATATGCGAACTTGAAACGCTATCTGAGCAACTCGTCTTCCCAATCGCACTATCTGCCATATGCGAATCGACATTTGTTTCTGGTGTGGGTGTCTCCTTTGCTGTTATAATACCTAAAGGTTGCCTTGCCATTTCCTCTGATCCATTGAGAAGCCTTAATGAGCTAGCAGATATATGAGAAGAAAATGAAGGATCTGATGCTTTAGCACTAGCCTGGACATCCCTACTTCCATCACCCACAGAATGAGCCATCAACTTTGGAATGCCTCCTGCAACAAAAATCCCATCTAAATCAGGTCCCATGTGTTATTAATTCTAGTTCCTGTTGGAAAGAAAAAGGGAAAGCATAGATTCAAAGGCAAGAGGCAAGAAGTTGGGGAAACATTTTATTGCATGATACCATACAAAGTGAAGTCATATGAAACCTGGTATCAAACATCTTCTATAAAGTCACTAAAAGCCCATGGATACAGTAACCAAAAATTCCACTACAATGGTGGGATTCTTATAGTCGTTGATGTTCTCTTTTTTTTTTTTTTTCCTTTTTTTCTACTACTACTCGTTTAAGCTCAATATTAGGACCAGAAAACCTAAGCACTTTTTCATTACTGGTTTAAAACTCTTGAAAGTAGTAGCTGGTTGCACCTCTCCCAAGTCAACCTTAACAATGGAGGAGTTGAGCCAAGATATATAATGTTTGTTAATTGGATAGTGTTTATAAAAGGACTCATAATTTGCATTTCACATCTCATTTAATACAACATTAATAAGGTGTAACTACAATGGCTACATGCTTACAACACCAAAATGTGGGTAGAGTAGTAGGGAATCGTGATTAAAGCTTTAACTAGAGTGTCTATGGGTTCCCCCTTTAGTATTTCCTTTTTATATAGTCCACCCAAAAAAAAAAAAAAAAGGCCATACCTAGATGAGCTATGTGAAAGACAAAGTCAGGAAATTTTGGAAGCTCTTCTAAGTATATATCTAGTGACTAATAATCAATTCTTAACACAATTAAACTCACAAAGTTCAACTTCTTACCAAATAAGGGTTTAAATATGAATATCAATGAAGCCCTTGTCAAAACCAAATATTGAGATTCTTGCTCACCAATAGGCAATAGGCATGTTACTCCCACTCAGTCATTCATTCAACTTGAAATTTTCTTCTTGATACTGGAGATAGAGGATTCACAACCATAACTCTCAAAATAAGCTTGGATGTTTTTACTAATCAACTTACTTCTTATTGCTCAGTCAAACAAACACAAAAGGGCTTTCATTTCGCCAGTTTGAGGTGCAATGAGTCGCATTTGAAACTCCTTCAAGAAGGATTGACAATCCCCAAAGCCAACAAGGCTGGAGAAGATGTATGGGTTTTTAAATTCTGAAGTTCCAAGCAGACACCATATTCCTTTGAATTAAAAAGTTGGCTCCAACCTTGGCATCTAAATTCTATCCTTATCTTTATGTTGTATAACTATTGATCAGGTTAGAAAACAGACAAACTCTACCACAGATCAAATCACCATACTCATATGGACATTGTCATTTCCCTTAGGGTCTACTAGGACCAGAAAAAATGGATCAAAAGTGACCAACCCTCCTACCAAGTAAATAAAGGAAGAAAACCTTCCAATGTGTACCACTGACAAGTGCATAAAAGAACCACAAAAGTACTTGGCGTAACAATGTCTTTAATACCAATTTTCATGCCTTTAAAGATCGAGAAGTTGAAGTATGGTGTTCTGAACTCACATAGAAATTGAGTAAAAAACATAAATTTAAAAATCCAATGTAGAATTAATCATTTCTAATGGCTTCAATTTTATTTTATCTCAGTCAATTGTTATGAGCCCACTCCCCAGATTATAGAGCCAGAAAGAAAGACAAAACAAGAGCATACGTGTGCATGTATTTTGTTGAGAGAAGTAACATGTATATCCTTACCTTGATTATCAGGCTTAATTACCCGAACACGAGCATGTCCATTTTCACTCTCCTGCAACGACAAAGGCATTGCAAACAATTTAGTACTAGAAGGGAAAAATAATTGTTTTTAATTGAATACAAAGCATCAAAACCTACAGGCCAGAAGAACCACCTACAGGTCTAAAATTATGATACCAGTTAAAGATGAATGTTCCTTTATAAAAATTAAAGATACAATGTCAACATGGGTGACACAATGGATTCTTGGTGAGGCAAGGATTGTGGCATATATCCGGAATCCGGAGCCATGATGACAAGAAGTGAGAATCACAACAAAGACCAGAACAGAGATAATTAAAAAGATAAAGAGGTATTGTTTTCAAAACTTCCAACAGTAGAACATTCAGTCAAGAATACAAGATGCAAGGTTAAGTGACAAAGAAAGTTCTACAATGATCATGATTATACAAGAATTATTTCATTTACAATCTTTTCAACGCTCGATCAAGAGCAGTATATAATGCACATGCAAGGAAAAGATGTTACAATATCACCCTATTTATTTGCTGAAATCATCCCACCTCCCTCTCCTAAAAGCACTCAAAATACATGATTATAGCGCAAATCAAATTGGTCAACAGAAAGATTGAAAACTTGGAACTTGTGTAAGAGAGATGGATCACCTCGAAAGACCCAACTTCAGGAACAACATGGCAGGTTGTAAAACAAGAATGGGAGGTGGCATATTATTGGTGTAGCAAGGAACAGATACGAAGGAGGAGAGGAAGAGAGACTGGAGGGGGGAGAGAGGATGAGAGAGAGAGAGAGAGAGAGAGAGAGAGAGAGAGAATTTTTATTGAAAAAGAGATTTTCATGTGTGGCACCCATTAGTTGGTCCATTACATGAAGTGCCTCATCATCATGTGATGGACATGTGAACTCCTCATCAGCTTTTCACAATTTGAGCTGATGGAAGAAATTATTCAAAACAAACTCAGCTCAGGGGGAATATTTAATCGATTTTAATCTAAGGGAGGGCATAAGAATGCTCGCTTAGGTTTAGGGGTCATATTTGATATTTCCCCTTCGAACAAAGTTTTACATAAAAACATAAAATGGAGAAAAGATAGTGATGGACGAAGAATGGCTGCAGTACCATGGCTGTGGGTTAAACAAAACTCAGTTCAAGGGGGATATCTATCGATTTTAAACTAAGGGAGGACATAAGAATCTGTGCCTAGGTGATATTTGATATTTCCCCTTACAAAAAAGTTTTACATAGAAAAACATAAAACGGAAAAATGGAGAAAAGATACAGATGGATGAAGAATGGCTGCAGTTACCATGGCTGTAGCTACTGTCCAACCACATTCTGGAGACCAATCCAAGGATGGGCGCAGGTCCTTGCAAGAAACTTCATAGAATGACCCTTCACCAAAAGGACGAGGTGGCAACTCAATCTGGAAAAAACAGAGAAAACCAATTAACAAATAAAAGCAATGTATCTCTTTCACATCAAAGTAACAAGAATTGAAGCTTATGCTTAAGATGAAATAGAATGACAGACATGATGGTAGAGTGAATAGATGCATAGCAATGTATCTCTTTCACATCAAAGTACCAAGTATTGAAGCTTATGCTTAAGATGAAATAGAATGACAGACAGGATGGTAGAGTGAATAGATGCATGTTGGCTCATCCAATCTGTTTTTTGTAAACATTGAAAACTATTAAATTTCCAAGTATTAGAAGGCCATACGATAGCCTTCCGGACCACTTCACTTAAGTAAAAGACAGGTATTCAATCAACCTCAGAAACGACAACTAATAACTTAACCTCCAAAACAATTCCTCTATTAGGCATTTGAAGCAAATGTAATACATCAAAACATTTATATATTTTCAGATAACATTATCTATACATAAATAAAAGGAAGAACTGCAGCTGGATTTGCATTAGACAAACACAATTCATTCTGCCTGATCCTCTAGTGATATATGTGAATTAAGAGAAGAGCTCAAGGAAAATCATGTATGGCATGGCAGCTAGAGTAATTTAGCAAGTTGTTAAGGAACGGAGTTAATGACGTTGGTTTCATTTAAACAATATACAGTGATTCAGTGAATAAACACCAAACAATTGAGTTTAAAATGATTGGAATGATAAACAGCATAGAATCTGAAGGGGAAGAAAAATGCTGAATACCTTATCCAAATCAACCATGAGATAAAATAGCATGTGACGTAATATGAGAGGAATATAAAAACTACCTGAAATTTCTCACCCCCTAATACTTCTGTCACTTTTCCAGACCAATAACAACCATCCTTCCACCAATCAACTAAATCTCCCACCTTCCAGACATCATCGATAATAGCCACCACTCCCACTACACTATTGATATCAGGCATTTTGCTTTCATGATAGAAAGGAGGAAAGCGAGGACGCAACATCAAGTGCAATTTTTTCTCCTTTCTTGACTTTTTACTATCAGAAGGGTGGTTTTGATATATTTTAATCCAAGTTATTTCTGCAGATGAGGACAATATAAGACAATGAAAATGATGAAAATTCATAAGAAAACAAAGAGAACCATTGTTCTTACCCACAATATTTATTACACTAGATAACCAAGAAACTAAAGTCTTCACAGACCTACACAAAAATTAGGTAACTACTACTATTGATCGCTAAATAATAGTAAGATTCTTTCATAACAAGGAGACCATACATTCGTTTAACAGACCATGCGTTTGATATTATATGCAATTCCAACATAATAAATCACTTTATGATCAGAAAATAGTACAACTATAATTATCATATTAAATAAATACAGAACATAAAATGAGAAAAAGAGCCCAAGCTGTTCATTCTGCCATCTAAAATGTAACTTGCATAGCCTAGTGAATATTACTCTTCATAAAGGAAACATGCCCAAAGAGATCACTTACTTTCATCTGGAAAGTCAGCATATTCCAAAGCACACGACTGCTGACCATTTCTCCAACCAAAATCATTTATCTGGATGACAATAAAAACATTATTAGAGGGCATGAAACCATTTTTAAAAGACTATTATATCAAATAGTGAACAATAGAGAAAACTGTAGTGAATTAACACCCCATGTGATCTTGTCCTTGATGTATTCTAGAGTTAAAACAGATATAGCAAACAACACACAATATGGCAGCAAAAGTAAACACAAAGAACACCAAGATTTGTTATCGAGGTTCGGCGAACTTTGCCTACATCCCCGTGTGATCCTTAGAGAATCACAGCTGCACTATGTATAGAATAAGAGTACAAGAACTTATTGAAACCCTAGACTACCCAACTTGCAGCCGCTCTATTCTCTCTTGCACAAATAGCTCTCTTGTGTTTTTCCCTCTTGAAAAACCCTTCCTTTGAAGTCACTCACCCTTGAGTCTCTAACCCGAGTCTCCCTTTGAGTTTCTTCCCTAGAAGTCTCTAGCTATCTTATATATTCTATGAGACTTGCAGCAGCCTATTTATAGAGCATAGACTTACTAATTACAATATGGATTCCTAATCCTAATAGAGTTAGGTAATCTACCTATTGGCTAATTCTATTCCCTTGTACACAAGGAAAACCCTTTAGAACTCCTTCCCACACTAGGAAAGTCTTGCGCAAGTCCTATTTGTCTTCCAAAATCGTACCCCACTAGGAAAACACCAAACTACCCCACTGCCCAGTCTCCCTATTGCTCTCGGCCAGACCTGTAGCTTCCTCCAGAAATTTCCGACGAGACAAAAAACACAACAAAAACAACTTCTATCACATATACGGGAATAATCTCTAGCTGAAAAGTACATTTTAAATGCAAAATATGGATGTTATGCAGAAGTACACCTTAAACCATAAGTCATTAAATGATACATCACACCCATTTTTTTCAGCAAAGCATCTAATAATGGTATGACCGCATGAGACATATAGGAGCGTTGATGGGTAGTATTAATAAAGGTCAAGAATGAGTACATAGAATAGTTTAGAAAAAAGTAAATCAAACATAAACTGCTGTAAAGGCTTAGTTGTAAATTGCAATACCCTAACTAATATTGCAGGGGTATTTATTCCACTGATAAGTAAAGGTTTTACTGAAAAAACTCAAGCACAAAATACTTAAAAGTTAGAGAAAATACAAAATCTTCAAAGACATGGGGAAAAGCAGCCACAAAATTTCTACGTGACTTCCAAAATAGTATGCACCCCCTCAAATAAACTAAACTCAAGTACAAATATATACAACAACTATATAGGGTATTTCAAGTTGGTCCACAAACAAAAAAAAGTTTTTAAATTCATACATTAACTAATGAAAACTTACAATATAGCACATCCATTAAATGCCACTCTGGACATAGCTGACATAGCATTTATGATACAATGGGAGGATGGTGGGTGGGTGAGGGATCTACGGGGTGTTCTCAAATGTTTTTAGTTTTTATTTTATTTCTATTTTTTATTTTTAAAAGTTTTGGTAATTTTTATTGTTTTTTGGCCACATGGCAGAAATTTAGTGTCCATGTCATTAAAATTGCCACGTCAGATATGTCCAGCATGTCATTTTAATTTTTTCTAGATAAAAATCTATATGAACATGCTATATTGTAAGTTTTCATTAGTTAATATATGAATTTGAATCTTTTTCTGTCCATAGACCAACTTGAAATACTCCTTATAGTTGATGGATATTAGTACTTAAACTATCATTCCTCTCTAATCATAAAATATATGAGCAGTCCCCCAAGCTGCCTTACTTGCCTTCTTAACAAAAATACCATGCCATCCCACCAACAACTTAACCACAGATTTATGCAACACTCAAGAAATCACGAGAGAGAGAGAGAGAGAGAGAGAGAGAGAAAGAGAGAGAGAGGGTGGGAGGGACACACCTACCAACTGTAAGCAAATGTACAAAGTAGCAAAACACAATTCAAATATACATTTGCTTGCAACACATACAACATCCTTCATAAGGACTAATTCTTGTTTAACGAAATTTTCCAGCTCTAGAATCTTTCAATGAAATGTCCACCGAGAAAGGAAAATACCCAAGCAAATAATGAGGCCTTTGATAACATAAACAGCAAACAACTTCTTGACATATAATAAAAATAGAAAATGTAGAGCCCTATTACATAGTAAAGAGGGCTTATCATACTTCAAACACCGTTGGAGCCTATATTTCAATTTTCAACGAGAAAACTAGAAACCAATAATTTGATAAATCTATATTTGTCTACCAAAATCTAATCTTCACAGACTACTCCATAAACTTTCCATAATCTACCCCTTCATAGACTACCCGTTCTAGCGAACATATAATTCCAAAATGCTCTGGCCTTACACGCAGCTTAATTAATCTAATGTTGCAGGTGTTTCCGAGTCTCTATTGTGCAACAAACCAGCGTGGGCCCACTACAAAGATAGCTCGTGCACCAATATTGTCCCCAACTTAACCACCTAAGTCCATCCGGTAAGGTCAGGCCCAATGGACCTATCTAGGTGTGAGGTTTTATCTTAAAAGATCTCGGTATTATTAGTAATGATTCCTAACTTATATATTATAGACTATTAGGTCGCCGTTTCGATGTGAACTAATTCTACTTCATCAACAATTCCTAACAATCTTGTTGGATCAACTCACCATTCCCAACAATCTCGTTGGATCAAATCACAATTCTTGAAAAAATCCTCTCTAAGTCCATCTTTGAATCATCGCAACTGTCCATCATCTCTAAGCACGATCGATCATCCAATTTGTTGGCAAATCTCATGCAAAGACAAACCTAGATTTGAAACTAGGGGAACCCTACAATCTTTGGGAGGTAGGAAACTCTAGCATATAGCTAGATAGATACCTTTGAGGAATCGAACCTCAAACCACATGGGAGCAAACCACGAGCCTGACCACTCGACTAAACCCTCCTGGTAGCATTAATTAGTCTCTAAAACTCCACATCGAACACAATAAGGATTTTTCTTGTGTCTACTCCACCTAGTTGGTTTTAGGAATTTCTTTTGAGCTACTCCACCAATTTAGAAATTGAGTTGCCATTGACCATGTGTCTGCTCCACCTTGAATGTTGATCACCTCAAATGTTGATCAAGTGTTATGTGTCTTAGACGAACTATTCTATGATACTATTTGTTAGGTGCGGGGTCCACTACTAATATATCTCCCACACTTATATTATCCTCAACTTTACCACCTCACCATCCGAGTGGGCTCAGACCCAATGGACCTATTCAGGTGCGATTTTATCTTGAAAAAACTTGATGTTATTAGTAGTACATTCCCAATGTGATCCACAATTCCTACCACTCTCTTGGTAGCCAATTTGTTCACATTTTCTAGCTAAGGTTCCTTTGCATCTAGTTGAATTGTCCCCTTGCCTAGCTAGGGTTTTGATACCACTTGATGTAAATCGAAAAAGGTATAGCCCCTACTTTAAATATGTTGTTAATTTGGCTCACATTTGAAGATTTCCTGGTTCATGGAGGATTTCCATGGTATTCTAGGATGAAGTTAGGAGTCCAAATAGGTGTTGGAAGGTTATTAATTCCTGGTGCATTTTGGACTTCATTTTGGGCAAGTTTTGAGGTTTTCCTTGTATATAAAAGAAACTTATTTCCTACTCAAAGTTAACTTTCTTCCTACTTTATCTAGGATTGTAATCTAAGGCCTATGGTTATAAATAGGACCTTAGGGGGTTAGAAAAACATGAGAGAATCAGATTAGAGTGAGCAAGTCCTTAGGATTCTTGGGAGGCACACAATCTAGAATTGGTGAGATCAAGATTAGGTAATTAATCTTGGGTGAGAGATCTAGGGTTCTTGGGAAACACTTTGTGAAAGGGTGTACAAGGGATTTGGGGATTGGGTTATGTGATTTAGTCCAATTGTAATCTTAATACTTATTATTCTCATAGTGAAGAACGGAGATCTCTCCCGGGGACGTAGGCAAGAATTTTGCCGAACCTCGTAACAAATCTCGGTGTGATTGTGTGTGCTTGTTGGTTTATTATTTTCTGTTTTCTTGGTTGTGTTTGTTATTTATCTTTCATCGAATTCTTGCTTGTACGCGGTGACGGTGGGAATTAAGATTTAATTCTCAAACTACATCAACAATTGGTATCAGAGCCAGGTTTCATGTTCATCGATCATGGTTCTGTGTAGTTTGTCATGGCAGCGGGAAGTAGTGGTGTTTCATCTTTTAAGGTGGAGCAATTTGATGGAAGAGGTAACTTTACTCTATGGCAAAAGAGAGTGAAGGATGTCCTAGTTTCGCAAGGCGTGGCACACGCCTTGAAGCGAAAGGAAGAAGGAAAGCCGGCAAAGATGACAGATGATGACTGAGAAGACTTGGAGTGCAGGTGTGTGAGCACGATTCAGCTTTATATTGCTGATAATATTATCAACAATATAGATGAAGATTCTGCCCCGGAATTGTGGAAGAAACTAGAAAAGCTTTATTTAGCTCAGAAGTCTATGGCCACAAAGTTGAATCTGAAGCGGGACATATATAAGCTGAAGATGGAAGCGGGTGCAAATCTCATGGATCATATGACGGTGGGAATATAGGATTTAATTCTCAAACTACATCAACAAAATACAATCAGAACCTCAATTTTTTAAGGAGAAATCTGGAAAATCCTGATATACTAAGAAAAAAACCAATACTTTGATAAAAGGCAATACTTTTCTGTCAAAATTTGATCTTCAAAGACTATAGCCTTGTTTGATGCATAGGATTGGATAAGTTAAATGCTACATTCATGGGCATTCAAAGAAGAAGCCTCTAAATTAAAGGCTTTACGAAGCTTTTAACTTGAAGGAAGAAGATAGGAAAAAGATGGGAAGACGATGGATTACCCATAAGGGGAAACTTATCCCCACTAGTCCCACCATTTTTGTGGGGATTGGAAGGGATAAGTTTTCCCTTAAGCTTAATCTATCTTCTTCCTACAAGTTAGAAACTTCTTTCTTAAATACACATAAATCAAGCCATTTAATCTATCTAATCCAATCATATGCATTATACAAGGCCTATAAGTGTTGTCTCTTTTATAATTTACTTGCTAATGACTCTTCCTCTTCCCTAAACACCCTAATTATTATGTTATAAGAAATCAAACCAGTTTTGACTTCTGATTAAAGTCTATAAATGTTCCACATCAGTATCAAGAAGTGAAAATCAAGATACCAATACAAGAAGTTGGAAACTGTTAATCATTATTGTAAGAAAAATGGTTGAGCTTAAAATACGCCTAGGATGAAACGAAATTTGATAATGGATATTGCTCGTAATCTTTAATGTGATAAATACCTTAGATCGGAACCACGCACCACGAAAACCTGCAAGAAATGATCTTGATTCTACCTCTTGGCCCTCTTTAAATGGTAGGTTATGCATGTCTGTGATGATTCGTCAAAAACATATAGTTGTGACATTAACATTTCTAAGTTGCATGCAAATTTTGGCAGAAAATAACATAAACAATTATTCAAGCATAAATTGGTGAACGAGTCACAAAGGTAATACTCCGAAAGAAAAAAATAAAAAACAAAAATCTTTTTTTCAAGGCCCTCATTGAAGTGCCTAACTTGATTTAAATATATCAATGTTTATGCGCAAAAGCAAAGCACTCAAAAAGAGAAACAGCCAAGAAAGAGACTTTTTGGATTAAAAGCTACCATAGTATGGATCTTTATGCAATGGTCCCATATCCTATCACATATGAAACTTCTTGGGTACCTCTCAATATGTATCCAAAACTCCACAGACCTAACTGATTACTTAGTTATGATGTCCTTTTTTTTCAATAGGCTTTGTTTATTCCACCAAAATGACTGTCTATGAAATCTTTTCCACATTTTAACTTCATTATGAAGTGTTTGAACAAGGGAGTTTAAGGTGAGACTTAGGTCTAAATTCTAATATTGGATTTAACATGCCATAATACTAAAGTGCTCTGTTTGGGAAGCTTAAGATGGGATTAGTGAATTCAGGTAAGCATATTTAGAGCCCAAAATGTCATCTTAAAATTTCACCTAAATAGGTATTACTTTCAAATCCTAAGACCATGGATTTTAAGAAAAAAAACCAAAAAACCAACACCATTATCTTCATCACTCATCACTGCCACTGTCAACAATGCAGCAAATAGCACCACTACCTCATCCCAACCAGCACTCCCCCTATTGTCATCATCGCCACCAGTACCATCACCCCACTGTTACTCCATTATCATCACTGCCACCACCACTACTATTGTAGCCACTATTATCAACACTACCGCAGTTAAGCCACCATTGCTACAACTCACATTGTTGCTACCATTGGCGCCACCAACTTTATCACCCCACCACCAACTCTACCACCATTACTAGCACCACCACCATTACCCCATTGTCGCCACCACACGATGGTCACTACTACTACCATGATCATCACACACTCCTTTATCATAATCACTATCACCACCATTGCTACCACCCACATCGGCACTACTATTGTCGCCACCACCTTCATACCAACCTCACCACAACCACCGTTACCCCATCGCAACCACTACACAACAGTCACCGCACTACCACCATCATCACACACCACCATTGTTACCGTGTTATCATTGTCACTATCGCCATCGTTGTCATTATCTATGTAGCCACCAATACTATTAGCTTTCTCTAACCATCACCCCTTTATCATTGTCGCCACCACTACCATCATTGACATTGTCGCCACCAACATCATTATTGCCACCACCCCCCTCACCGCCACCACCACCACTTACTACCACCGGCATCACCAATATCAATGTTGCCACCAACTTTAACATCAACCCCCACCACCACTAATACCATTAACCCCATCGTCACCGCCACACAACAGTCGTCTTTGACACCATCATGACCCCTAATATTTATTGATGATCATCCAAAAATTGAAATTATAAATTCTCTTACACATATACCTGCTTCACATACAAACGTATATTCTTTGTTTTTGGATTTACTACATCTTCATTGTTAAGAGGGCCCATTCCAGGAATACAAAGAGTAGACCTGAACTCCACCTCACCCTGCACAAGTCAACTCCAAATATGCTATAAATCTCATCATCCTTAATAGGTTACCCACACAAGAGAGTTTATAAACTTTGGAACTTTAAATGCCATCATTTTGAAATACCTCATCCAAATGAAAGTAATTGTTTCATACCAATAGAAAATAACTCCTTAACAATGGAAAACAACTTCACTTTTTCATATGGGAAGTGATTCTTAAAATATCTCCAACCAATTGTTGTTCCCTCCCCACCTAATTGTTGTCTCCCACCTGCCATCAGCAACCTCATATCAATCACTCACCACCTTTACAAGGATTTCCATATCAACCCTCCACCAATCAATAGCCAATATTCACCAAATGAGAAAAGAGAATCTCAATCGATAGGAAAATTAACATCCAACCCAAAATTAATTGGCAATGAGGGAATAGGCATCTTATAAACTATTATGCAAGACTTTATATTTATAACACCTTCCCAAGCCAAGCCAAGTCAAACACGTGTACAACCCTTATCATAAAGAAATTGAAGCATCCAACCTAATACCAATTAGTAATAGTAAAGAGGCTCAAAACCTTATAAACTATTAAGAATTAGCATAAAAAATGTTGATAGAATACTTAAGTTACTTAGGGCCTGTTTGCGAGTACTTCTGTAAGAAGCACTTTTGCTCAGTAGCACTTTAATGCACTTATTCACTAGGAAGCACTTCCAAGTGTTTTTATAACCCAAAAACACTTTTAATTTTTTGTCAAACGCAAGTAAAACGTTTATGACTATTTAAAAGCGTTTTTAAGCTTTTCAAACATTGTCAAACAAGCCCTAAGTTTCAACTCAAATCACACAGTGTTAATAACCCATTACACCACCTTTCAACCTCATTTTGAAAAAAAAAAAAAAAAAAAATCAAACTTCAATAGCAATATCAAGGATTGGATATGAGAGAGTGAATTTCAAAGTCAAAATTTTCTTTTGGTTACCTAACGGAAAGACCTCCTTTCAACTTCAACGTCGATGGCTAGCCTCAAGTCTCTCGGAGGACGATGGCTGAGAACGATGCAATTGAAAGAGGGACTCCAGAAAGTAAGGGGGGTGGGCACGGGACGGGGGGGACGAGACTAACCTCATCCCGTTCCCATCTCACGCTTTGGGTTCGGGATCGGTACGGGACGGGGTGGGCGTTTTGGAGCTCTGGTACCGTATCGTCCCGGACCAAACCAGTTCGGTACGGGTTCGGTACCAACCCAGTCCCAGACAAAAAGAAGAAAAGAAGAAAAATAGATGGCTGGGTGGCTGGGCAAGTGGCCGGACGGCGAGGTGGGTGACTGGGATGGGTCGTGCGCGGGCTGGAGGTGGTTGGGTGACTCGAATTTGAGGTGGCTAGGTGGCTGGGGTGGCTGGCCTGGTGCTGGTCGCTAGAAAGAGAGATGAAGGAAGGTGCAGTGGTGCGATGCAAGAGGGAGAGGGGCTGGTGCAGTGGTGCGATGCGAGAGGGAGAGAGGCTGCTAGCCTGCCAGGCTGGTGCGAATGTGCTGGCGCAGGCCGCGGTGGTGCGATGCGAGGGGGAGCTAGGCTGGTGCGACGGCGACAGCGACGGCTTCTGCGATGCTTAGTTGGGACTCAGTCACTTAGGGAGAGTGCTGGCCGCTGCCGCTGGGAGGGGGTTGGGTTAAAGTGTTAAACTCTGAAGCCTGTTCAGAAATTGGGAATTTGGGATTAGACATTTACTCATTTAGGCCATTTGGGAGTAACGGGCCTCACAGGTGTGGGTTGGATTTGTGTGTTGGATTTTTGGGTGAAAGTTAAAAAATGAATTAGGTTTAGTGTTATTTGGGCCCATTAAATAAAATAAATAAATTTTTAATTAAATTTTAATTAATTAATACGGGACGGGACCATTCCGGTGTTAAATCTTCAAGACCGATCTCATCCCGTTTGAATCGGTACGATACGGGATTTGAAAACAGTAAAACGGAATGAAACCAAACGATACAGAATGACACGGAATAGTATAGTTTCGGTATTTTCGGTCTTAATACCCACCCCTACCAAAAATCCTATTTCTAGGCCAATTAAAGCATCTCGTTCGTCAGGGTTTTTGAGGTAGTGTCCAATTAGGATTTTGGAACCGAATTGCCGAAAAAAGCCACTTTTTTAAAACTTTGAAATTAACCATTTTTTCATACAAAAGAGTGGAATTTCTGGTATTATAAAGCCAACCCCACTTTGATAAAAAAAAAAAAAAAAAGGCCAAGCCCACTCTTTTGGCGTTTATAGATTTTATCAAAAGTGGGTACCTAAAATACCCTTTTCTAAAATAATTTTTTATTAAACTAAAATTATATTTTTTAAAGATAAAATCATAAAATAAAAAATCAGATAAAATGAATAAGAAAAAAGCAAAAGAACCAGTGTCTTTTCCCTTTCCAAACGATCTGGTTTCTTTCCTAATTCAATCTATTTAACTTAGCTAAATTTTTAATAGATAATTACAAATAAGTTAATAAAACATTTCAAAATTACAAAAAAGTCAATACCAAATTTTCTATCCCATTTTAATCAATCGCATAATTTCATAAATTACGTTTTGATCAATAGCACTGTCAGCCACAACCCATTACTAGTTTTTCTGAGTTTATTTTACCCTTTTGCCCCAGCCCATTGTTTTTATTTTAGTTTGTTACCTTTAATTTGAACATGTGTCAGCTTCTGGTTAGTTTTGACATTTTTGTAATTTTCATGGTAATGACAGTGACTATAATTTGTAGTATTTGTCATGTCATCTATTGTATAATACATAATTTTATTTAATTCATTTTAGTCAATGGTGACTATTTTGGAATTTAGGAAATGTTCATTTACCTATTTATAATTTTGAAATGTTTTATTAACTTTTTTGTAAATAACCCAACTTTTAACTAATATCAACTATAAAAAATAAATAAATCCTATGGTTAGAGGAGTTTTGAATTTATTTTTTAAAATTCTCTTTCGATAATGACTTTTTCTCTCCTCTTTATTAAGAATGGCGCTATGATGTCTTATTATGTGGATCATGTCTTGCTTGAGGGTTCCAAACCCCGCCCTTCTCTAATAGGGGAAAGTACAGACCGGGATATACGAGCGCCATTCTTCAGATGGATCGCTGTTCGATAGTTATTGTAGCCGGGATAAGCAGGCACGAACTTCCGTATAGCGCCCTAGTTTTTTAGTACAAGTAGCTAAGGAGGCACGACTTGCGTCAAACTTGTGAAAGAATACTTGCTGCGCACCTGCTGAACAAGGCTCCTTTCAAGTCAAACGGAGATTACCAGTTCCGGACGGACATAGAAAATAAAATACAGCATATTAGTTCTCTTTCTCCATCTATGTGTCTTCTTCATAATGCATTTTTCTATCCACCAGGGATTTCTTCAATAGTTTCAATTTTAGTACTTATACCTATACACTTCAAATTATATAGTGATTTTAGGCTCAGTTTGGTATTGCTGTGGCTTTGAAAAAAAACTGCTTCTGTTGTGTAGTGAGACAAAGTTGCCGAGTGTTTGGTAAATTATATTTGTAAAAGTGATGTGAGTGTAAAACACAACATAAAAGTGTTTAGTAAATTTTAGTGTAGAAGTGTAGTGGTTGTACATAATGACTAAAACATGATGCTCAAAGTGTTATTTACTCCTTTGTTTAGTAAAAAAAAAAAAAACTTTTACTTGCTTTTGCACTTTATTTTTCTCTACAAAATAGCTTCTTGACTTACAACATCAAACTCACTTTAGATTAAGTTTACATTGATCCCATTTATTTAGAGAGGTGTTATTGGCACTTCCAAAAAATAGTCTTTCACTCCTTTCATTTCTTTATTCTTTAAATAATATTTTTATCAACTTCATTTCCAAAGCCCTTACTGCTTTTTTCTAAAATTTGTAGCTTGCCTTTATTTCCTTTGTTGTTTTCATTTTCTCTCTTTAAGCCCAAAGTGGGAAATTAGTTGTGGGAGTAACAAAGAAGAGGTTAGTGTGCTCCAAGTTTTTTCTTGTCCTATGTTTGATGTAGAAAATTTAATATTTTGAGAATTTTATGAGATGATTTTTCACAAAATTATTATCACTGGTTCCAAATATGAAGCACGCACATCATGTTGCCCATTATATTATGTTCCTCTCATTCTAGTTGTCTCTTGATCCTCCACCTCTCACTTGCTTCCTTTGTTGCATCTCTTTTTTTCTTTGCATTATCTCTGACCACTCTCTTTTGTATGAAAATTCTTGAATTTTTGTTGCAATCATCAACTACCTCAACCATATGAACTTAGACAGGTTTAGCTGCCTTGGACATCTTTGAATGGTTTCTTCTTGGTGGCCTTGGTCGTGAGGGACCTATTAGTTAAAATGATGGTGGGTCGTCGTCTTCTGTAAGTGCTATAGTCGGATCGGCATTGTCACTCTCGAGAGTGTCGAACTCGTTGGTGTTGGGCGTCTCTGGTTCACTCAATTGGACTGAAGTATTCGTCGCCGCATACTTTGCACTTTCCTTTAATTGGTCTCAAATATGTAAAAATGCGAACTTTTTTCTAGTCTTGCCCTAAAAAAATTCAAGTGCGGTCTTAAACTACAATCATAAAATTAAATAAATATGCTTGATAAATAAACAACCATAAAACAATCATAAAATTAAGAGGGTGTCCTTAATTTAGATTTTAATGGATTTTAAAATCTATAGAAACCATCAAACTCTAAGGCCTCGTTTGTTTGGCCATAATAGGAGAATATGAATAGAAATTGTACTCCATTTCCTAATTAATCCTGAATGGAATGGTTTTGATAACTGCATTACAGCATTTGGAACAACTCAGGAATGAAGACTAGAAATGGTTTATCACTTCTTACGTTTGGTAAAGACTATAATGGATTAAATAATTGAACATTTTTTTTTAAGAATACCCTTTTAACAAAAAAAATGTATATATCTATTTCTCAATTATAGTTGACTAGATCTAAGTACAAAAGATTTCAATTTGATTTGCCATCATCAAAACATTATTGGGTTTTTGTGTCAGGCATTCAAGATTCAATACACTCACACAAAATGACAAAGCCTCAACAAATATCCCACTCCATTAACCATACAAAAATGAACCAAAAAAAAAATTAACAAACTAAAACATAAAACTCGAAATCAAAAGCCACAGATCCAGATCAAGGCTTATCTTCTATAATTCTTGGGAGCCCATCAAGCAAAAACGATTTTAGTAAGAACGAGTGTGAGTTGGATGACTGTAGTTCATCTTTTGTTTTTAGATTCAATTTTTTGTTAAAATCCATACTTTTGTTCTTGGGCTATAATTTTTTTTATATGTTATGAGCAATCTATACAGTGCATTAATACTTCTAAAAAAAAAAAAAAATCTTTTGATTCAATTATAAGGATATCTTTATTTTCCAATTCATTTGGGGTGTTATGCAATCTTCTTCCACTGTTGATATGGTTATATTTATTATATGAAACATTTCATCCAGGGATGGGTAACACTAGAAATAACTTGAGATGCAGATTTTTGTTAAAGATTATAAATATTTCAGAGAAAAAATAAGATCGAGAAATTAGCATATCAATTTTTCATTCAAGTGATTATATCTACTATGATGATGGTTTTTGTTGTTCTATGTTAATATGGCCTTAAAGTCTGGTTCATATGGCAATTTTACCACATGTCTTCTTCTGGCCCAAAAGGCTGAAGGGAGATCAGAACATACATTTTTATTAAATAATTCTTTCAAATTATTTACCTGGGCCTGGATCTGTGGTTCTTTTAGAACCTTTTCTACCTGCTTGTACTGTATCTCTTCTTTTAGAGATAATAAGAACTTTTCCTTACCTCCACTTGATCAGCAATGATGTCAACCTGCTTAAATAAGGGTTCTTGGACAAACTTGAAATGGATTCGAACACCATGGACATCACTAGTGATTCCTTCCTGATCAACCTGCATACTGTTAGATTGGTATAACTCACTTAAGAACGGATTTCCTAGAATACATGCCTGACTTAGGTCTTTTACTAGGATAAATTACACAAGCAAACAAACTCCATTATTGCATATGGCTGAATTAGATAGTTTAAATTATATGTCCAACTTCTTACCATTTGCTGTCCTGAGAATCTGGGTGGTTTTGCTAAAATATTTAGAAGGTATTAGTCCTTCTCTTAAGCAATTCAAGTCAGCACCAGAATCAATCAGAGCAATAGTGGACAATTGAAAACTTTTATCATTTATCTACTATCATAGTTAGCTTAGTGTACCATTTCTGGTATCTTACCTTGTTAATTAAGTTGATTGATTGTTCCAAGGTTTCAGAGGGTTCAGCCTGCACTTCAGGAAAGAATTCCTCAAATTCTTTTACTTTGATTCTTCCTTCACTCACCTGGGTTTCTAACTGAAACATTCTTCCTTTAAGAGTTTTCAGCTCTTTTTTTACCTGATTGACCTCAGCTTTTAGGTCTGCAATGGTTATTTCCTTTTTAGGAGCTTGTTGATGGATCCTGTTGATAATACTTTGAAAATTGTATGGCTCAAATTTATCGATTTGAGGCATCTTGTCCTGCCTCTCTTCATTTGTCTTTGTGGCTCTTTCAAGCAAGCTTTCCAAAGCTTCTCTTTTTTTACCTGGATCCTGTATTTTGTCAACAAGGTCAAGCAACATATTATCTTCTAAGGAGATAACATTTACCTGACATGCGCATCCTTCTTGCTCAGATTGGCTAGAAGATTCTGATTCTCCATTTGTAGACTCGTCTTCTAGCCTTAGGATTTCCTCTTCCTCTAAATCATCATATTCTAGCAGCAGCAGTGATAGCTGTTCTTTTAACCTATCACTTACATCCAAAGAGTTAATCTTGTCTTTCATTTTGCAATCTCTTTGGTAGTGTCCTATCTTTCCACATTTGTAGTAAGTGGGGCATTTTCCTTTGATTACCTGTTTAGGTTTAGATGACTTACCGGCTTGTTGTTTCTTGAAATGTTGCCTCTTCTGGTAAAAAGGTCTCCTTTTTATATAATAATCCTGTTTAGGATTCTGTCTTTTAGCCACCCTATTCTTCCTTGTCATCGGTGCTTCTTTTGAGAATCCGAATTGCTCGCAGAAATCACCTAATTATTTTCCTTTAAGCAACTTTTCCTTTTCAATCTATCTTTTTAGCTTCATATCTGTGCATAAGGATAACCCTTCCACACATATTTCTCCATTAAGTTCCCTGAAGGTACAAATGTGAAAGGGAATCCTTCCCCCATATTTGGCCCTTAACCTGTTTTTTACCTTTTCAGCAAACAAAGTGGGAAGACCTGAAATGAACTTCTCTTTCCAGAAGTCAGCATGGCAGTCAGCCCGTGTGAAAACCTTTGCCATGAAGACATCCTTGTACCATCTGTACTGTGATAGACTAGAGCATTTTAGGTTCATAAGAACCTCTCTAGATCTATCTTGGATTAGTTGTGTGGACCCTACAAAGTGAAGAGTTAGTGTAAATATAAGTGTATTTACATCATCTTCTTCTTCCTCTTCACGTTCCATGCCACCTTCCTATTTGACGAATACCTTTTTTGCCCCTAGAATAGATTCTCTTTGTTCTTGACTTAGGAAGTCCCACCATCCTCTAAGTTGTCCTGCAAAACCAGAGACTATAGCAACAACAAAATTCCTATCTATGCTATGCCTATGGTTAGCTTTTAGAGTTGTGGCAAACATCATCATTTGCCTGAAAGTGTCAACAATATGGTATTTTGTCTTACCATCGATATTTCATTCTACAATGGAAGATCCGTCAAACCTTACTCGGTCGTTTATCCAGTTCTCCTCGAATTGCATATCGACAGGCGTAGGCTTGTGATAATAGTTCCTGGTAGGGACTGTTCTCACCTGTGTTGCCCCAAATTGGACTTTGTTTATTTGGGTCTCATGCTCAGGATGTCTAAAAGCCTTTTCCATCTCTTCTATCTCTGAATCTTCTTGGGCCAAGACATTGATGGATGGGCCTGCTTTTGGGCTTTCTTCTCTTGAGGAAGTTCTTGTTGTGGCCACGGGTCCTTTGGACTTTTCTTGGATTTTAATTCCTGCCAACCTATTTGAAATCTGATCTATCAGATCGTTATAAGAAGCTTTTAAGGTAAATGTCTCACTCATTTCTGGTGGCGGTTTAAACATCAGCTGTTTAGTAGTTGATCCTATTTTGATTGTTTCCTTTTTAGGAAACACTTCAGCCAGGGCTTCTTCAATTCTGGTGGTTTGTTCTCCTATTGTCTGCAAGCATAAATTCGAAAAGTTATTCTACTGAATGATTGTTTCAATATGTGTCGAATTTACCTTTGACTCAATGTCCACTTTAGGACTTGCTTTGAATGGTGCTGCAGTTGCTCCTGCAAAGTTTAGCACACAACATGGAGGGTGGATAGCTTTAATAGGATCCCCTGATTTAGGGAAATATGTCTTAAATGGACTGTTTATGGCATTAATTGCTTCCTCAAATATAGTTCCCTGAAGATTTTCATCGAACCAATCAAAGAATGATACCATTTTTTTATTTTCTTGCATTCATTCTGTCCACTGGTAATGGAACTTTGGACTCAATTTGTTATTATGCATAATAAAAAAAACCTATAAGAATGAAAATAAACACAAACCCTAATGCGTTGAGAGTCCGACATTTTTAAGTGCATTGTATGATATAAAGAGTTAATGATCAAATACTCCACTACATACTTACCAATAATAAATAAACTCACTTTTTATAATTAATACAACCCGGTCTATGTTATAAGCTTACACTCATAACTTTTTCAATGGGCATTCAAGCACTCCTTATTCAGAGTTCGAGCGCCCATTGTAACTGTTGATCAATTACAAGCATATGTGGTTGTAACTGGCCAATAATTTCAATCTTATTTTTTGATTTTTTAAGATTTTTCTACTTTGAGCTTGTGTGTATTATTAATTTATTATTATTAATTCTTTTTATATACTTGTAAATTAACATTTCACAAGTAACAGGTAAAAAAATTAAGTGACTACTTTTTTGACATAATTGTGGGCTTTAATTGATGAAGAGCGGGTTTAAATTGTCAGACAATTTCAACCGAGTTATAAGCAAGCGTTCGAAGGTTTGCGTCGAGTGTTTGAATGCTCACTTCAGTTCGAACGCTTAACAAAAAAACTTAAAAGTGAACCGATTTATCATTCTTTTCAACGCCTATCATGTTTACTAATGTATTTACTTATTTGAACTTAAAAAAAGGGACCCTACTATAAACCCAACTATTTTTTCAACTCATCTCATAAGCTCTACAGTGTATTTGCATTAGGAAATCGAAATTGGTATTTCATTAAAAATCATAATCTGAAAAATGACAATCTGTAATTCCCTTGTTTGGAATCATTAATAAGGAAATCTAGAATTCTAGATGGTGAATATGATAGAATTTGTGGTTCATACATTATGACTTTAAATTCAACCTAAATATGTGTCATTTCCAAAGTTCTAAAACAATTAACATTTTTAAAAAATACACACCAATGACAACCGCCACCACTGTAATCACACCATAACCATCATCATTATTGCCACACCACTAATACCACTGCCACCACCACCACCACCATTGCCTCCACTCGCTATCTTCGCTACCTTTACCGTCAACACCACTACTGTCGAAACCACCATCATAATTCATACCACTCTGGCCACTACCACTATCCTGCTTTCATGTTGCTGTCACCACTGCTACCATCCACATCCACCTCCACTCACATCACATTTGAATTACATAATATTTAATAAATTAGCCAAACAAAAAACTTTACAATTTCTACAATTTTAAATCACATCTTTAAATTGCTTAACACTTCCAAACTTCCTCATTCAATGGAGAAATTATTGTGTGTAACCGTAACACCACGTAACATGATGACGTAGTGTTATCAATCTACTCAAATTATAACACATGTATAATAATTAATTTCTAAAACCCTAAAATCTAGGAAAAACTCTTAAAATCGTCTAGGTGTTATAATTAGAGTAGATTAGTAACACTACGTCATTATGTCACGTGGTATTACAGTCACATACAATAATTTTTCCATTCAATGACAATATTAAGGTTTTTACAATATTCATAGGGTCTTATGTTTTATACCGATCCCAAACTCCTTCCCCTTATTCAATACACACCCTAAACCTAATAAGAGAAAAATGGGTCCCACAAGGTAAAAGGCCAATGAAGAAAGCTCTTGGGAGAAGCCGACCCTATGCATTGGGGTGCGCACGGTGCGGTCCGGTCCAATTCTCCCCCCACACCGGCACTGCACTGGAGAAGCCTATCTTGTGCGGTGCGGTTCTGAGCACAGAAATTTATGCAGCAGAACTGGACCAAACCAGATTGGTAACAGTTTCGGTTTGGTCCAGTGCACTGTTTCTGGATGGGCCTTACTCTTTTGGGTTTTTTTGGCCTGAGCCCAATTAAAAATGCCCATTGCCCAAGTGCCCAAAATGTAGCTCCGGCTGCTCACTGCTCAGCAATTGAATCCCCAAAATGTAGTTCAAAATCCAAAACCTGCATATGTAGTTCAAACCCCAAATTAACTATAAACCCTAATTTAAAATCGAAATTGCAAGGAAGAACCACAAAATTGCACAAAAATTATAGAATAACCCTAATTTAAACCCTAACCCGAAATCAAAACCCAAATTAACTATAAACCCTAATTTAAAATTGAAATTGGAAGGAAGATCCACAAATGCACAAAAATTACAGAATAACCCTAATTTAAACCCTAACCCGAATCAAACCCCAAATTAACTATAAAGTTATAAACCCTAATTTAAAATTGAAATTGCACAGAGATGAGAGAGTGAGAGATGATAGACTGACAGATGAGAGACGCGAGATGAGAGTGAGAGAGATGGTTACCTGAGACGACGCCGACGAGATGTACCGGAACGACTTTTGATTCGCTGCGGCGACGCCGACGAGATCAGAGATTCAGAAAGCTGAGTCAGCTGACTGCAATTCGCGAGTGAGAGTGAGAGATGAGAGACAGAGATGAAAGACGTGAGATGAGAGATGAGAGTGAGAAAGATGGTTACCTAAGATGAGCGTGAGAGCTGAGAGTGAGAGACGAAGAGCTGAGAGTCCAGAGACTGCGTGAGAGACCGAGAGAGATCAATTGGGGTTGGGGTAATTCGTAATTGGGTAGGGTAATTGCCTATATGGCCAAATGGGTAAATGGGTAATTTGTAAATTTGTAATTGACTAATCTAATTGGGGTTTGACTTTTTGAGGGTTTCAAATTTTCAATTAAGGTTTCAAACTTCAATTGGGGTTTCATTTAATTTTGGTGTTTCAATTGGGGTTTAGAGTATAGGGTATTTAGGGTATAGTCTTATAGTAAACATATACATAAAAAAATTATAAGTTAAGATATACTATAGTATTATAAACTATATACTATATAGTACTATCAAATATATAATTAGTGTTTCAACTGAGGTTTAAATTGGTAATTTGTAATTGACTAATCTAATTAAGGTTTGAGGGTTTCATTTAATTTTGGTGTTTCAATTGGGATTTAGAGTATAGGGTATTTAGGGTATATGGTATAGTCTTATAGTAACATATACATACAAAAATTTAAGTTAGGATATATTATAGTATTATAAATTATATACTATATATTACTATCAAATATATAATTAGTGTTTCAATTGAGGTTTAAATTGGTAATTACTAATTTTATAATTGACTAATCTAATTGGGGTTTGAGGGTTTCAATTGGGGTTTCAATTAGGGTTTAGAGTATAGGGTATTTAAGGTATAGTCTTGTAGTAAACATATACATAAAAAAATTATAAATTAGGATATACTATAGTATTATAAACTATATACTATAAGTACTATCA
>QANW01010974.1:308390-331139 GCA_003254865.1 Dryas drummondii | reverse complement strand
TTAGGATATACTATAGTATTATAAACTATATACTATATAGTACTATCAAATATATAATTAGTGTTTCAATTGAGGTTTAAATTGGTAATTTGTAATTGACTAATCTAATTGGGGTTTGAGGGTTTCAATTAGGGTTTCATACTTTCATTTGATTTTGGGGTTTCAATTGGGGTTTCATTTAATTTTGGTGTTTCAATTGGGATTTAGAGTATAGGGCATTTAGGGTATAAGGTATAGGGTATAGTCTTATAGTAAACAATAATATATATAAAAAAACTATAAGCTAGGATATACTATAGTATTATAAACTATATACTATATAGTACTATATATATAATATACTATGAGAAGTGCTCTAAAACTAACCAGTTAGCAAGTTAATACGAAGCTAACTATGCTTTTGGGCCCACCACATCACTAATCTCATAATCCTAACAATTAATTATTTAGGCCCTACTTCAAAGATCATCATTGCAAAAAATCAACTAAATCGAAAATAATGTAGTCATCTAATTGAGATGAAATAAATAGACGATCAGTATTTTCGATAAAAGCATAGAAATAGTTGTTATTATAATCAAATGACTTCCGATTTTGAAGATTTTTTACAGGAATGATCTTTGAAGTAGGGCCTAAAAAATATACGGTTCGGATTTTAAAATTACATTGTACAGTGGGCCCAACATGGTAGTTAGTTTTGTATTAACTTACTAACAATTTAGTTTTAGAGCATTCTTGATATACTATATAGGCCATATAAGGTTTATATAAAATATATTTTAGGGTCTAAAATATAGCTAGGTTAATAATAATTTTCTTATTTAAAATGTGTATAAATGTGTGTAAAAAATGTATAAAAATGTGCTAAAAAAGTGTATAAAAATATAAAATGGTATAAATATGTATAAATATATATGTTTATACATATACGGTCTGGTCCAGTCCAATTCGGCTTCAAGAAGAGCAACACCAGAACCGGAACCGTATTGAATCGGTCTAGTCCAATTTGGTCCAATCTTTGACCATTTTTGGTCAACACGATTTTGACGGTTTTTTCACCCTCGATTTGTTTCAGTGTGTCTGGTTCGCGGTTTAAATGCCCACCCGTATTGCAGTGCCCCCACAACCCCCTCATTTTTCTCATTTTCTTGCTTATCAATTCTATTTTTTTATCAACTACAAAAAATGCTTTGATTCTCACTACTGCATTTTAATAATCACATTTATTATTTAATAATTACATTTATTACCCATTTTTTATGACATTTATTTTATTAAAAGAGGGATTAGAGCAAAGTCACAAACATTTTTTTTTTTCCATATCATCCTTCTCCACCTCCTCTCACATAAAAAAAAAAAAAAAAAGAACAATAGAAATGAAAATCGAAAAAAACCAAATTTAATAAAATTAGATTTTCTTTTTTGGGTTCCGCCTTTGCTCAATTCTATCTCTCCCTGCAGCTACTTCGACCCCCCTCTCTTTCTTCCTCTCTCTCTTCCTCTCTTTCTCTCTCTCGAATCTCAGAGCTTCTGTTGGCCATTGTGAATAAGCTCTGGCCTTCGTTGCAGGTTCGTATCACTACTCGATCTATATGATGTCGTTTCCGATGTTCCGTTTTTTCTGTTTCTTCTTTAAATTTAAATTCCGTATCTATTGTTTCAATAGGGTTTCTATTTGATCGCCGTTAAGGGGGATTGATTGTCCGCGATCTTAGTTCATTGGGTTCAGATTGGTCTGGGGTTTTATTGGGCTTGAGTTTCCCGCAATTGGGTTAATCGAAATGGTTCTGATTTTTTAGGGTTTTTGATTGAAATTTCTTGCTTCAATCTGTTTGGTTTTAATTCAGCTTGGTTTCTTCAATTTTGTGAAGTTAAAATTCAGGGTTTATTGCTATTTGGTTTTTCGGATGTGGGCTTTTGGTTTAGGGAATGGTAACTGTTAAGTTGTTTGGTTCCATAGAAAATTAAGGATAAAAATGAAATGAAGTTTCATATTTTTTTCATGTTCTATATCGCTTTGAGCCTTGATTTCTGTAAAACTATCATCATCTGAGCTAATTAGTCAGTTGAGTTGAGGTTTTTGTTTCTTCGTCCCAATAAATAGAATTTTTTTTTTTAATTTTTAATTTTGTATGGTCTTCTTCTTAGATTTACAAGCAACCAAACAGAAAGGTTTTTCAAATCTGTTAATTTTTAATTTGTTAACTTCTGGCCCCTGAAATTCAAAATGTTGAGATGCTTGTAATTTTGGATATAATTGTCTTATATTTTGCGAATTTTTGGCATTATGGTGAAGTTGAGTAAAGGAAAATGCTTGTAGTGTACAATGCTTCTTTCATGCAATTGGAGTTGAAATCCTAATCTTGAGAAATTTTCTGTTGGTGGGTTTCTTCTTATCCAGTGAGCAGGGTTGAAGGAGTGTGGGGACAAGAATTTTGGAGTGGGAAATGGCTGGGAGTGCTAGTGAGGAGTCTGGAGCAGGAAGGTCTATGGAGGGAATTTCAAGTGGGAGCCGTTGCCTCTCTGGGGAAGCATTAGCAGAATGGCGGTCCTCTGAGCAGGTGGAAAATGGAACTCCATCTACTTCGCCCCCTTTTTGGGACTCTGATGACGATGATGATGGTGGTATGGTTTTTGTTCTCTATATATGCTAATTGCCTTGCTTTGCGTGCCAGAATGTGTGCTCCTTTATTTCCATCAAATACCAGGCTTGTGGAAATTCCGACTCAAATGGATTTAAAAGATGATATGCACTCGGATCAATGTTTTATGGTTACTTTCGCAGATGATTTTTCTATTTAATTTCAAGCAAATGGACCTTACTCATTTATGTTTGTATTCACTTGTTGCATCATCAAATTCTATCTCTATTACTACTTAGAGGAAGAAGAGCAATGAACAGAGGATCAGTCCAAATATTTTTTCTGAAGTATGTTGATCTTTTGCTGAAATGCTTAGCTGTTCTCTTGAGTGTTTCTCTAGATCACCTTATGTGTGAGGTCATTTTAGAGAACTTAGGTGGTCTCACATAGAGTGCTTATTTGATTGTCCTACTTACCTTTCAACTTCACTTTTCCAATGCTTTGCTTGGTTTGTTTAATGATGAAGGACAATATAGGCTGGAGAATCGTTTCCATATGAATTTTTAATTATTTTCGCAAGTACTCTTCATTTTTGTCTTCGTTCTATGTAAACACCTGTTGCATTTTATTTTAAATTTTTTTATTTGATACATGGGGTGAGGTATCCTATTCTTCAATATATTAATTTCCCTGTCCTCTTCTTTAGAATATACAATTGAGTGCTCATCTCTGCATGGGATCAATCTTATAGTATGTTGTTTCAGTTTCCCTCTCCTCTTGTTTCAATTTTGCTTTTAGTATATTGCATTTTCTGACTTGCTAGAACTCTCCTGTGGTGCGAAAATTTTAATTGGCCTTTAGCATCTGTAACAAATAAGTTTTCCTTCATATTTGCCATGCATTTACTAATGAATGCCTTTTCTGCATTCAATTTTGTTTTAATTATATGGATAAATTTTCACAAACCTATTTTACTTGTTTATAGGGCCAAAACCGGCCGAGTTATATGGAAAGTATACATGGAAGATAGAGAAATTTTCTCAGATTAACAAAAGGGAACTTCGTAGCAATGCATTTGAGGTTGGCGGCTACAAATGGTATGCAACTTTGGATATGATTGTTTGCCATACATGTTCGGCACAGAAAAAAGTTGTTTGTTATGAATTTTGTTTGCTTGGTTTAGATTTTCATATGCAACCTGTAAATTCATAACATACAGACTCCATAAATTTATATGTTTTATATAAGCATTATGCACTTCTTGGGGTTGTGAGGAGGGGTTAGGGAATATATATATATATTTTTTGTTAGAGTAATTTTAAAGGGTAACATGGGATTTAAAATTTACAAAAATTTTGGAGGCCCTAGTAAGCATTTTTTTGGGGATTCAAGTAGAATCACCTTTTAGCCGTTTCTTATTAAAAAAGAAAAAGAAAAAACAGAACCTTTTAATTAGTATCAGATTCCAATTTTATCAACCAGAGTAATACTAGCACATTTTAGATTCTGAAAGGTAGCATAGGTATTGGAGTATAAAGATTGTGTATATGTCCTTGCATCAAAGTTACCCTTTTAAGTTTGGTGCATCTGATAAATGCATGTGGCTTGCAAAAAGTCATTTTAAGACTGCACTTGTTAGTTTTGAGCTTTTTGTTACTTGTGGCAGGTACATTTTAATCTATCCCCAAGGTTGTGATGTTTGCAATCATCTCTCTTTGTTTCTTTGTGTAGCTAATCATGACAAACTTCTTCCAGGTGTGCCATATTTAATTTCTTGGAGTTGCTCTAATGATCATTTTTCTTGGTTTATTTTTGGGGTGTAATTATATAATTTCTCGTTTGTTTGTTTTACAGGTTGGAGTCATTTTGCACAGTTTACAATAGCTGTGGTAAATAAAGATCCTAAGAAGTCGAAATATTCTGGTTGGTTGGTTAATTAATGTTTTGGTTGTTCTAGTGGGTTTTCAATTTTATTCTTTATCACATGTTGAAAATGTAAAATTTTGCAGATACATTACATCGATTTTGGAAGAAAGAGCATGATTGGGGGTGGAAAAAATTTATGGAGCTGTCAAAAGTATTAGATGGGTTTATTGATGCTGACACTCTTATAATAAAGGCTCAAGTTCAAGTCATAAGGTGCTTATTATTGTTTATTCTGTGACTGTTACTGCTGCACCTATTCTATTTCTGACTTCTACTGGGGAAAAAAAGTTTCATAATTAAGTTTCACCATGGCCACGTGGTGTTCTAACATAATTTATATTATGAATTTTTAAGGATGTGTTATAAGAATGCACTTTCATCTCTGGTGATATTGAAGGGAATCTTCTTGTTGTGGCCCTTTTTATTGTTTGTGAATCCAACTTTATTTTTTCGGTGAACTTAAATCCAACTTTTGAGTGCAAAGTTAGTTCCCCTTTTTAAACACACACCTTTTGATTTTGGCGTTTGAAATTTTTTTGGGTGGCTTTGTTGTGTTTTCGTTTAACATGCAGTTTATTTGTCTTCATAAGTGTTTGTGTAATTTTGTTTCTGGTTTCATAGGGAGAAAGCAGACCGGCCCTTTCGCTGTCTTGATTGTCAATATAGGAGAGAACTTGTTAGGGTATACTTGACAAATGTAGAGCAAATCTGCCGTCGTTTTGTGGAAGAGAGAAGAAGCAAACTTGGAAAGTTGATAGAGGATAAAGCTAGGTGGTCAAGGTATTCTATCTTTGCCTTTGGAACTTTATGTCATATTACTGCTTAGAACGATCACCATGAGCCATAACTATACAATATTTTACTCTGGGAAGACATGAAGTTTTGAAAGCTTTTACAGTGTTGGTGTGGTTCCTATAAACATGGATTACCATGGATTTGATGGCATTCTGCTGTGTGTCTGCTGGATTTTTATTAACATGTTCACTTGTATGTAATGTAATACAGATACATACACACTTCTATGTGCTCATGGATGCTTGTGTGTTTGTACGTAGGCGATTTATTAGCTTACTGGTTACATGTAATTCTCTAATTACTAATAACATATTGATATGGTTGCAGCTTTTGCTCCTTCTGGTTGGGAATTGAACAAAATGCTAGGCGCCGTATGTCCAGGGAGAAGATGGATGCAGTCCTGAAAGTAGTCGTTAAGCACTTTTTTATTGAGAAAGAAGTCACATCTACATTGGTAATGGATTCATTATATAGTGGTTTAAAGGCTCTTGAAGGCCAAACTAAGTGCAAGAAAGGTAGGGTGAAATTATTGGATACTGAAGAAATGCCAGCACCAATTGTTCGTGTGGAGAAAGATATGTTTGTATTGGTGGATGATGTTTTAATGCTACTTGAGAGGGCTGCCATGGAACCATTACCTCCAAAAGATGAGAAGGGTCCTCAAAATCGCACAAAAGTGAGTCACTAACATCCTATGTTGAGCAATGAAGTTTGGATTGGTTTGCTTGATGCATTTAAGTCCTATTATTGGTTGTGTGGTATTGGGGATTACTTTTTTTTTTTTTTTTAAATATATATTTCTAAGTGATGTTTGTGTATATTAATTTTAGTTGATTTCTCAGCTATTCCAGTTTGGCTAAGTGCAGGACATTTGGGACTCAGTATGGGTTACAAAAGATATTATCTAGACAAACTAAGCTTCTCTAATGTAGGATTTAGGTTCAAAGTTCTGTCTACCTTCTGAAAAAAAAAAAAAAAAAAAGAATTCTGTCTACCCTTTATTTTCACAATGGTTACTGTGAATTATGCTTCACTTCAATGCTATTGGAAATGTGGATATTTGAATGCAGTTATATCCTCTTTATAAATTTATTAATTTAGTATATCTTGATATCTAGTTGCACTCTTCAGTGATTAGTAATTTAATATGATGTGGGGCTCCTAAGAAGAAGTTCAGGCCTGTTGTTCTAGTCAAATTTTGTTTTCAAGGGAAAAGATTTATTGATGCTGGTGTTTTAGTGATTTAGAAGGACTTTGTAGAGTGAGTATTTTTATGACCTCAATGGGGTGACGCATTTATATGATTAAGAATTTAGTATGTTAGTAACAAATAAGGAACTTATTATATCTGTAATAGGTAATCTAATTGTTGTTGAGGATATGTACTGCATTCTCATTGTGCATGCGATTGGAAAAAGCCAGTGGGGTGAGATATTTACTGAACATAGTTGATAAGTTTTCACTCTTCAAATGTTTGATGTCTGAGCAGCCATTCTGATTTTATTGCAGGATGGGAATTCTGGAGAGGACTTCAACAAAGATTCTATTGAGCGAGATGAAAGACGTCTTACAGAATTGGGTCGTAGGACTGTGGAAATATTTGTGCTTGCCCATATTTTCAGGTCTTCTATTATCTTAAATATATTTTTCTTGCTTGAATCATGAATAGGTATTGCCTTCAGTATTTATGCTAATTTCCCATGGTCAATTGGTTGTGAATCCTACTTCATGGCCTCATGTAGATTGCAAATATGTTTTATAGTACATGGAAGGGATGCTATGGTTAATGATTTATCTGTTAGTGAAATGTTTGGTTGACCATGGTTATAGGTTCTTATATTGTGTTGTATCAAACTGTTTTTACTATATTTGCTTCCATAGAAGACGGCATGTTGTTTTTTGTACAGGGGTTGCGCTTCGTGGGGATACACAATATGAATAGGTGGAGTTATTGCCATTAGTTCATTTGATGCATACCTTTTCTGTATGTTGAATTGAGGTGTTGCTGGGGGGTGGAATTGAAAATACTTAATGTGGAAGACCATAACCAACTTGGGATAAGAGATTTTAGTATCCCATAGTAATGACTATGGTCTCCCTTTCTTAACAAGTATAGTACTGAGAATGAGCAGTAAGATGTGGCATTCCATTGTCGGCAATTTTTCTTGCATAGTATTGAATATTTTCCAGTTAATCTCATCAACATCAAAGCTGGAGGTTCTTGTCATATCTTAGGTGACAGGGAGTAGCATATAGTTGGAATCTTTGCCTAGGAGCAAAAGAGAAAAAATAGTATCTTGCATATTGGGCTTATTCTTTGCTATGTTTCCAGCAATAGACATTTGTATCTCGTGAGGGATTATTGCGGAGCATTTAGATTTCTAATGAAGTTGGCCGTTTTGTGGTAGTTGCATTGTACGTTTTTGTCATTTTGACTGATGAATTTCACTTAATGGATGATGTTAGATATCTTTTGACCAAGTTATCTCATAAGATATCCAATGATGCATCCTACTATCTAGTATTGAAGTTGCTATTCATCAATAATGAAGTCATATTATTGTTGGCGTTATTCTATTTCCTATTTACATGCAGCAATAAAATTGAAGTTGCCTATCATGAATCTGTTGCATTGAAGAGGCAAGAGGAGCTCATCCGTGAGGAAGAGGCAGCATGGCTGGCTGAAAGTGAGCAGAAGGCAAAACGTGGAGCAACTGAAAAGGAAAAGAAGTCGAAGAAAAAACAGGTTTGTTTCTGTTTATATATTTTCTGGTTTGAAAGAAAATGTGAGTTTTCAAGGTAGTTTAGAGAATTATGATAATCCGAGTTGACCTATTAATTTGATTCACTAGTTCAGTCTTATAAACTGTTTCTTCAACAGTTATCAGCAGAAAGGCTTTATTTGCTAATGACATCTTAAGTTCTTTGCTCTTTACTCACCAAATGGATATGTGAAAAAAAATAAAATAAAATAAAATTTAAGATTTTTATGTTGGAAAGAGCAGCCAAGCATGTGTATATCTATATTATATTCTTTTAATCTATTTGCAACCTTGAAGACAGCACAGACTGCAATGAGGGATCACTTTTCTATGAGCCTTGCTTTTCCTTTTATGTTTATTTTCCATCTGCAACTTTGAAGACAACAGACTGTGATGAGGGATCCCTCTTATACTAGTCTTACTTTTGTAATCTGTTATTTTGGTCCTTCAGATAGTTCAAAAATTGAGTTATGAAAGCTTTCCCAACTCCATGGTGTCAGTAGATAACCTAATACACAAATGTAACATTGCTGTTAACACTAAGTTGAAACCACACCAATGAGATGAAAGGGGGTTGCATCTAAAGTTTTTCAAAAATTGATAATTCATCATCTTTTTCCTGGGATGATACATATTCCTTGCTTCTTTTCTACAGGCTAAACAGAAAAGGAATAATCGGAAGGGGAAGGACAAAGGGAGGGAGGAAAGGCCTGGCATAGAAGTACAAGAGAAACAAGAAGAAGAAAATCCTACTGATGAAATGAAAGACTACACAAGAGATGAAGAGCAACCTGTGGTTGAAAAGCCAGATACACTGGAAGATGTGTCAGACGTGTCTGATTCAGTGGATGGTGCTGCTGAAGTACCTCAGCCGGATTCTGAAGACAGAGATGCTAGTCCAATCAATTGGGACACTGATACCTCAGAAGTCCATCCTCCCACAGAAGCCAGTAGCAGTGGAATTAGTGGCCTATCATCTGTGCAAAATGGAGTATCTGAAAGAAAGAGTACATCTGTGATGGATGATAGTTCCTCAACATGTTCTACAGACTCAGTCCCATCAGTTGTAATGAATGGGCCATATAAGGGGAACTCCTTTTCTAATTACAAAAACCAAAAATCACCTAGCAGGTAAATATAGAGTTTGCATTTTCCTCTGTGCAACTGGATGATTATACAAGATACTTGATCAATTTTCTGAATTCGAAATTGCAGGGGGAAACACCAACGTGGTAAGGCAACAAGTGATGGGAATAGTTGCCCAAATGAGATGGATAATCAGCCTTCTGGGCCTATAGTGGATGCAGGGTATCAGAATGATGTTTCTGGAAGTAGTAAGGTGGGTGAACCTGAGTCTGATCCTGCTGTTAATTCATTGCAGGATCGAATTAAGTGGCTGGAGCAGCATGTGGTTAAGAAGGTGGGGTCATTTTTTTGCCTTATAATTTTTTGTGGTCCTCCCTGAGTGTTGAGGATTGCCTTTCTATTGTTGGCCTTCACCGTTTGGACCCTACTGTCATTACTGTTCTTTATTGTATGTTGTGTTCACCCATATTTTTATTAGCACATCTGGTTTAAGGTCATATTGTCTTCATTGTTTCCTATTTTATTCGGGTAATTGTCATTATTTCTCATCATTCCATATTCTTAACATATCAGAAGGCCACATTTATCTTCACTAATTGCATTTTTTTTTTTTTTTTGTTAACTTCTTATTTTCCACATGTGACATAATGGTTGTCTGCATTTTATGTAATAGGAAGAAGAGGTTGTTTCACTGCAGAAAAAATTGAGCATCAAAGATCAGGTTGATTTAGAAAGACCTTTGAAAGAGAAGACACCAGCTCTAGCATCCTCTCCTGGAAGCCCTCCTAAAAATGTGCCCTTGACTGGTCAATCGAAGTCGGAGTGCCAGAGTAGTGCAGCTGTGGATTCTGTTCCACTTAGGAAAGTATCCTCAATCAGCATACAACAGACTGATAGAGTGGCACCTTTGACTAGTTCATCCCAGACTAATGGTGTGTCCAAACCTGAGACTCAGAAGGCTGCAACATCGAAACCAGCTGAAAAAGCCTTGGCACAGCAAGTGCCTGTGGTGTCTAGGCCCTCCAGTGCTCCTCTTGTTCCTGGCCCCAAGCCAACTTCTACTGTTGTTTCTACAGTTCAGACAGCTCCGCTGCTTGCCCGTTCAGTGAGTGCTGCTGGCCGGTTGGGTCCTGATCCATCACCAGCAACTCATAGTTATGTTCCCCAGTCATATAGAAATGCCATACTGGGTAACCATGCTCCTTCTGGTTCAACTGGTTTCACGCATACTAACTCTCCAAGCTCAGGAGTGAACCCATCTCCTGTGTTCTCGCAACCACCACCAACCATGGTATCTGCCCCAATGTTCTTACCTCAGAGCACTGAAATAATGGACGCAAGCACGGTTAAATCAGGCTTTCCATTTGGCATGGTCAATCGGGATGTGTTGCATAATGGACCCCAGTGGATGGAGAGTTCTCAAAGGGAATCGAGCAATGGCATGAACTTTGATCCTTCCTCCCTGCGTAATGATCAAAATTTTGACTTCTACAAGCCTTTACAGGGCGGGCCACGGGAACACTTGTCCACTGAGTTCCCAGCCTGTACATCAGGGCGCCAGACCCAAGGAGTATCAGCAGATGAGTTCCCACACCTTGATATCATCAATGATCTGCTTGATGATGAACATGGCTTTGGGGCAGCCAGAGCAAGCTCAGTCTTCCACTCCTACAGCAATGGGGCAAGCCACTTAAATCGGCAGTTTTCTTACCCTGGTGATTTGGGCATATCGAGTGACACGGGATCTGCAACCAGCTCTTGTAGGTTTGAGCGAACACGGAGTTACCAAGATGATGGGTTCCAGAGGGGGGGATATACTTTAGGGGGTCATTTCGAATCATTAAGGGAGTTTACTCCGCAAGCTGGTCCACTGCCTTATGTAAATGGGCAGATTGATGGTTTAATTCCAAACCATTGGCAGATGGCTGGTTCTGATCTATCTTTACTTGGCATGAGGAACGCAGAATCTGATGGTTACCCTTACTACAATCCAGATTATTCGAATATGGCTTGTGGGGTGAATGGTTACACTGTATTCCGGCCTTCAAATGGTCAGTGAAGCAAGCAAATGAACGAACAAACGACCGACACGACGGAGTCTGCCCACAAATTAGTGGGTCACTGTCCGTCATAATAATGTATTTGAGGAAATTATTGGGTCTTTACATTTGGAGTGAGGTTGTAATCTTTTCATAAGAAAACATTTTGTAAAGAGTGTTTCTTCCAGCCTTTTTTTAAGTTGTTAGAAATGAAGCTTTGATCCTGATGTGTCCTGTGGTTTCAGGGTTCATGCTTGAAGCAGGCTTCAAATTTTAACAATACTTTTGGCCCCACACCCACTGTGGTTGGTTAGTCTTTATCTTTCTCGTGATCTGCGTTTCATTTCGTTTTGGTGTACCGTTGGAATCTTGCGTAGCTGCATGGCTTCGTACCTTGGGGCGAAAGTCTTTATTATAATTTTCTTTTTCACCAAAATCAGAGGCTTAACTAATGCTAATTGCCCGACAGTCACTATTAGTTTGGCTTTTTTTTTTTCCTGAAAAAAATTTATTTTCAGTACAAATAATTTCATCTATTCAGTGTGACGACGGTACAAAAAAGTAATTTCATTTTTGACCAGTCAGGGTTTACAGTACTTTGACATTCTATTTATAAAATTATTTTTTATTTATAAAATATAGAATAAAATTATATATATTCTATATATATAGAATTAGAAATTATAATATAAACAAAAAATTATAATTCTATTTTATATTTGTAATTCCTTTTCTTTAGAGATAATCTGAAGTGCGGAGAAAGCTGGAGAAAGCTAGAGTCTTAAAACCTTAATCCTCAGAAGGCCGTAATCCTCAGAAGATGCATAAAATACTCCAATATATATGACTGGAAAGGAAGGTGGGAAGTAAATTAAAACCTTGGGATGATTCAACTTTTTGGCTGAGTTGCTTGTGATGACCTATTCAATTTTGTTGAACTCAATTAAGTAAGAGATGATCAAAAGAAAATCTTAAAAAATACCCAGGAGTCAACAGTCAAATTCCTCCAAACTAATAAAATAATAACAAAGATCCTCAAAGGGTTTAGCTATAAATACCAACACAATTCCCTCATGAAGTCATATAAGCTAGCTTAGCGTTAATTGCAACAACTAAAAGAATATATATTAGTTATTATGGGGCTTGTGAACATTGCTTTGGGTGTGCTGCTACTTGTGTGTGTTGCACATGTACAACCCAACAGAGCTAGCAGGATATTGTATGATGAAGAGAGGTGGATGAAGCAAGCACTGAGCTTGCAGTCTCTTCAGAGAGGTGAGGTGCCTCCTTCTGGGTCCTCTGGGTGCACCTACATCCCCGGAACCGGCGGACCCGGCTGCCCACTCTTCAAGGTCAGGAACTATGCAGGCCACCACCATCGCCATGCTAATAATTTGCCACATGATGCTAATTCTGCTTACCCTCGTCTGATGGTTCCATTTGGTGTGGCTACCAACCACAAATGACACTGATGATCAGACAGTTGCATGATTGAGGACTTCATATTTTGGAAACTTGAAGGATGAGTAATATCTCTGTTTGCTAGCTGCAGATTGGTCTCGGTAGAATAACTATAGGACCTAATTACAGGTCATTAAAAGATCACCAAATGTATATTTTTTCTTTCTTTCTTTCTTGTAACAATTTTACAAGCAATTTGTACATTTAGTTGTGTACTCTTTTCAGTTCAGTATACAAATTGATTTATTCCTTGTAATATACAGAAATTAAAGACCCTTATGTTAATTTTCAAACGCATTGAATGGGAGAAAATGGGAGAGGTTGATTGATTTGATCATGTTATGGATTTCTGGTTTTTCAAGTTCCACTAATTGATAGAGATTGCAGAAGAAAATTAAAGGTCAAGTTTTGGATCAAATTAAAGTAGCTACTTGGTGAAATAAGAAGCAAGGTTGGCGGTTTGGTAAGGAGAAAGAAATATATGCGTCTTCAAGCTTACCATGCTTTTGGATTGCGGCTTAATTTCTTTGACCGGAGCTTGCCTAGTTAGTTATCAACAAATCCAACGTTTTAATTAATATGATTAATTCATTAAATGTTTAAACAGAAACAATCAAAATTTCCCTTAATATTGTTAGGCATAGAGAAAAACCAGTGGGCTATTTTAATTTTTTATTGTTGTTTTCTATTTTATTTTTTGATTCATGAGAGGGGGAGAGCGAGTTTAATATATATACTAATGAATTACTACTTTGATTAAATTATAAACAAACACACTGTACATATATATTCATTAAGCTAATTTCAAATTAGTAGTAAAGCAGAAAATATGAAAATATGAAATTAATCAAATCATCATATGAAGGCTTTCATACATATATCTTTTTGTATAATTTTTATACCATTTGTCTCTGAAAGTTGTACTTTTTTTTTTTGGTTACATCGGAAGGAATCAAACTATGTACTTTGTCTAATCATAATCCTTATCTCACCCACCCTCACTATTTTGGGCTAATGTCAAAGGCTTAAAGTTGTACTCATTTGACAAAGATATATAAAAGAGGTCTTCAAGATCCTGCATCGCATTCACTGATTTGTGGCTACAAAATATATTATATCTGTACCAGAAACATGGAAGTATGGACAATATATATTATATAATTAGTTTTTAATTAATTTCTTCGTTTTTGTTTACCATTTTTCATGTGCTCTAATTCGACCAACGTGCTGCTTTATAATCATTTTGAGATCTCAAAAGGAATATTAAGACGTGTACAATACGCATGGGTTTCAATTTTTTGTTTTTTACTTTCTTGTTTATCATGTGGACATTTTACGAAGAAAATTGTGGAACTTTAATTGAACAAGTTAATTCATAAGTTTGACTAATTGATCATGGTATATATATAAACGTAATTGATATATGCATGACATATATAGAAGAGATATTTAAGTTTCAAGTTCTTTAAGCTAGACATGCTAATTAAAGGTTTACATAAAATTAATGATCGAGGAACCCTAGTTGCATGTGCTTGTTTCCCAAGTCCCATGCAGAGATTGAAATAGATAAATGATAGAGATAATTAAACTTAGGTTTTTTAGAAAAACAGTTTTTAGATGGAGATCGGGGGTGTTTTAAAATTTATAAGAAAATCATTTTAATTAATAATATATAATTATAAGAAAATTATTTTAATTCATAATAAAGTTATTTTCTGATTTGAAGGGTATTTCCCCTTCTAGGGTATAGAGTGGGTTTTGTAGAAGCTACATGTTAGGTTTTAACTCTGAGATTTTGGGCGGAGTCCAAAATCTTGGAGTTAAAACATAACATAAAGCCGTCAAAAAAGAAAAATAAAATGACTTAATTAAAAACCTTAAATCACTACCGGTCTTAATCTAAGAAAGACTCATAAAATAGACTAGACTCTAAGTCTCCCTAAATGATATTGTGCATTAAGTTTGTATATACCTAGATATACAGGAAATCACAATATATATATATATACAGATTCGATCAGGTACGAACGAGTGAACATGTAAATGTGTCACTAAGCGCTCAGCGATGATTTTTTAAAACACGCGATAACGCTGCTTCCTCCGTCAAGTTTTAAGGGTATACTCCGATGGGTTCACCCTATCCTCAATCTCCTAGGGTATACTTGGTGGAGGCGTTATGTTAAAGTTTAATTAGTTCTGGGATTTTGAGCGTCTAAAATCTCAGAGCTAAACCATAATATAAATGTCGCCAAACCAGCGCCGAGTACTCGATGCTGCAAAATTTTACACTATCGAGCACTCGGCGTTGGGCGAATGTTCGCACGAGACTATATATATATATATATTGTTCGAGTAATTATAATATTGGACTAGAACTTCTAAAATTTGAACTTGTAAATGCAATATAGAAATAAAAATCAATGTGGAAAAATATTAATATGTATTAATGATGCTACATCTCTCTCTCTCTCTCTCCATATATGATCTCTCTATTGACCAAAAAAATATATGAACTCTCTTAGTTCTCTACATAATTAAGTTGAATGGAACCACGTGCATATATACATGTGATATACACTGAGATACTACGCATGGAAACGTACTGGAATTAAAATAAGCACACATGTTACGAGATATGTATAATATAGTGAACCAAAAGTTAGTAGCTATATATATATATATATATAAGAAAAGAATTATTGCAAATCACCTGATGCATGTTTGCTACTAAACCTACTATGTTTATGGCTTTCAATATATTTTTTTTTGGGCCAGTATGGCTTTCAATATTCAATTAGACATTATTTGCTAGCTTTTTTTCATTTAGAGCTTCTTTCTTGTCATCAAGGAGGTTTATAAGATAGAAGACTAATTAATATGGGAATGAAAATGGTACGTGGACCATAGGATTTGAATTATCTACTTACATAGTCATACATGCATGGTTTGCTCAAATTCGCAACCGTTGACGCGAACACGCGTGGAATCTTGAACAAATTAGTGTTTTTCTGATATATTATAAAATATTATATGAAATTGGGTTAGTTACTAGTTTATTTGTTATTTCAATTTAAGTATGTTTTATAAATTCAAAATTACGTGTCATATTCATGGATTGATCTTTCACACCCTCTATAAGTATCATGAATCTATTTCATTTTATATATGCTAATAATCCTTGAATTTATAATGTATATCCGATTAAAACTTAAATAGAGTATTCAGGTCTAAAGACATTAATTCAGAGTTTCCATAATGGATACTTTCATTAATTCATTACGAGAAAAACGTAAAGTCATACAAGGGAATGATATATACATGTTATAACTATTATGTTTTAAAAGTTAAAGTTTTTAGGAAATATTACAATATTTATTAAGTTAACATTCTCTCTCACGTGCAGTCTCAACCTGAACCATGCAAGTGCTCTAAAAGCTCTAATATCATGTTAAACAATCATTGTGTCCTAAAAATTTCAGTTTTCAGGAAATATGCCAACAATGTATATCAAGCAAACAATATATTTGTGCGCACTTTTGTTTGTACGTAAATATATAACTAATACAGTAATGTCAGAAGTATTGTTATGATTATATTATTGTGTTGAGAAAATGATCACATTAGCTACAAAGATATAGCATTGCTTGGTGGTTTTAAGGAATTGAGTCTCTTCATTTATTGTCAATTGATTCTGAGTTGATAGAATGTTCAAATTTATTCTTGTTAGACTAAACATGTTTATTTTACTGTCAATATGTATCATGAGTAAGATGAATTATTTTTTCAAAAGATATAGTCGATATAAATTAGTATATACTGTTAAATTAAGAGAGTATTATTATAAACTCATGACATATATGTCCATGGATATTATTATATTAATGATTGATATACACACATATATTGATCACCCATAATATATATACATCCAACATTATTTGATGAATCATTGTACATTATTATATTCTAGTATGTATTGTCTACTGATCTAGAATAATATTATGCATATAAAGTGGATGCTATTGCATATTGCTATATTCTAGCTAGCTAGACTTCTGTATATAGTGGTTTTAGATGGGCTTATTGGACGTTTAGTAAACCAATCGAGCTGGGGGCATGCATGCAGGCCAATGCGTACGTAGTGGGTGGCTATCACGGATGCAAGGGGGTGGGACAATCATGTCCGTCCCTATTAATCGGACGGCCTAGCCTGCAGCTGCAACAGGAGTGTTGGTGCTGTCTAAAAAAACCTTTTAAAAACTATTTTATAACCCATAAACACTTTTATTTAATTTTTTAAAACGCAATAAAAAACATTTTTATTAATCTAAAATTAAGTGTTTTTCACATTTTTAAAAACAGTGTCAAACAGTCTACCACATCAAAAAATGTTTTTTTGTTACATTCGAGGGAATCGAACCATGCATCTAGCATAATTCTAACTCTTAATTACCCCACCCACCTTCATCACTTGGGCTAACTCCAAGCGCTTTATACATTGAGGAGTTACTTTGACATGTTATTCATCATTCTTTTTTTTTTTCTATATATGCATCAACAATTTCTTTTTTTTTTCTCCCTCAAAATGTTTGAGAGTGAGAATTCTTTGGTCGTGCTAGAAGGAACAATTGTTGACCAACAATTCCGGTGTGATAGGGTTTGGGTTTGGGTCGAAACTGATAGCATTGTTACTAGGGTCCCTACAATTGGTTAATTTCAACTAAGAGCTTCACTTCAGGGCTACTAGTTCTCTTATTTAAAGGAAATTACGCAAATTGATAATCAAATTAATAAGGAGTTCTATTCTCCATATATTGTACGTATATTGTAAACTAAATAATTTTTTTTTTCTTTCATTGTATTCTGTAGGAAGCTAATAATTAAGATTAATATATGGTTTGATAAAGTTGACAGCTGTAATTTTCTTCCTCTCTTTACCTTCCTGTTCAACCATCAAAAGTACATAGGCCGGGGCTAGCTAGGCTTTCAACATCAATATATATTCAAGCTAGGTTAAGTGAAATTAATGAAATAAGGAGTACTTGTATTAATTAAATGCAATAATATTTGTATTCAAGACTACAGAATTATCTAGTTTTCTTCTGATGTATGTATGTTCCATATATATATATATAATTGAGAGTGGCTTGATAAAGTTGATGAGTAATATCTACTACTCTTAATATCTTCTTCAGTAATATCTTGAAAAATAATACCCAAATCCCCAGTGCTCAAAACAAGAATAAACAAGAATAAATGAGGAATTAAGAAGATCATAAGACAAGGATCTAGAATTATCAGAAAACAATCCTTGAAAATACCTTATCACAATATCATGCATACCAACTTTATCTGAGACCCAACCTCCATCTTCATCATGCAAGCCCTCAAAACCACCAAGCAATGCTTGGTCATGTACGTGTACGTATTGCACATGTCTTAGGATTGACTAATATTAATACCCCTAACTTATTATCCAACAAAAGTCATATTAATACCAAATAAGGACAAAATAAAACTTTGGGTATGAAATCAAGACGAATAATAGTTTGGGTACTTGATTGGCACAATGGCAAAACTTTAGATACATAAATTGAAAAAAGACAAAAAAAAAAAAAAAAAAAAAAGATAAGAATTCAGATTTGATCATAATTAACGAGCGATTCGGTTAAGATGCACATGCGACATTTATGTGATCAAAATTAACGATGATTAAAGTTCCTGACAACATTGGACGGGATCAATAAAATGGTAATTATTAATCAATTGGGTGTTATAAGAGTTTGTTAAGAATTGTGATTTTTTTTTTTTTGGTTACATTAGAGGGAATTAAACCCTAGACCTAGCCTAATTATAACTCATTGCCCACCTAGTCACACCTACCCTTACCAATTGCACTATCTTTAAGCTAGAGCTTAAGAATTATGAACATTAATTAAATTGTGCACATGTTTTTGGAGATAAAACTCCACATGTGAGCATAGTCAACATAAAAATTAAGTTGGGTATGAAAACTTGTTTGAAGTAGTTTCTATTATTTAAAGTAGTTCCTTGATTGGACAATCATCTTTTGACCAAAAAAAAAAAATCATAGGTATCCTTCCTCTCTCGATCATAACTTATGAGAAGTTATTCTAAAAGCCGGGAGACTGTCTTCAAAAACTACCATAATTAAGATTTTGCTTTGTTTACTAAGGTATGATCATGAGATCGGAGACGTACTCAAGGTTTTCAATGCATGCAGAAATGAAAATAGAAATTGATGAAAAACACCCTTCATATATAAAACCACTTCAATTTTCTTCCACAAAAAAACAAACCTCTTCAATTTTCTTTCTTTTTAGTCGGACAATACTTTTCAGATAGAAGCAACTGGAAAATTAAGGATGGATGGTGCAAATGCAAGAACATATTACATATCGAATTAGTAGAATTACAAATATAACACAACCAGAATTATTTTCTTTGCTCTATTAATTCGAAATTGTAACACACTAACAGTACCAGGCCCATGGCAATTACTTTATTTAAAACCCAAAAGAGTGTAATTAATATTCTCCAAGACAATTAAACACAGCATATATATCCATGTGATCATACAAATTTAACATAATTAAGTAGCACAAACAACATGAAATTATTTTCTTTTGCTCTTTGAAATTTGAACACCAAAGCATACGTACTTAATAAACACAACATGCATGCATATATATATATATATACGTACAAATCGATCCACTTGAAAATGTTCGAATCCGGGCTAGCTTGTTAGCCGATCTCAGGCACGGCAGTGACAACGCCGCGGTGATCAGTCCAGACACGAACCCTGTTATAACGCCAATCCTGGGTGATGGCGGATCCTGGTTTCAATGTGTGGGCTCCGAGCGATGGATTTTCTCGCATTATGATGGCTACTGCTTCCTCTCCATTAGTGCCCACTAGCTCTGGCCATGAACGCTTAGCTGCTCCTGCAATTAATAAATAAGTTTAACATGATCAACCCATCACAAACACATCAACTACTTATAGTATACACGATCGATCAATATATCTAATTACGATTAAACCGATTGAATTAGCTGCTAAATAATACTAAGATGACCAACTCACCAGTGCCACTTGCCATCTTGATCATCACTAGCTATATGATCTCAATTGCTAGAGAGTTTCTGGGATCGAGCAAATATTAATTGGGTATTTCAAGGGGGATGGGCTTAATGGTTTGGCCGGCAGGATTTAAATAGTACGTGCACTTTGGGGTTTGGTTGAGGATTTGTTTTTTAATTTTAAAATAGGTTGGTGTGGGCCGATTTTTTTTTTTTTAATTTCATCTGGAAAATTGTGTGAGGGCAAAATAGACAATTCACATCTAAACCTTTTATAGGTCAAATGAGATTTGACATTACCAAATTTGTCTCATTTCTCAAAATTTGGCATGGGAAAAAAAAAAAAACCAAATTTAATGTCAAGATTTGTCTCATTTCTCAAATTTTAAGACGTACACTAAAAAGAAACAAATTTAGTTGAACTAAAAGTGAATTGAGACAAATCTACAAGACTTATATAAGGCTTTGAGTTTTTTTTTTTTTGGGCCAATTGAAATCTTCATTAAAAGAGAAGCTAGGAAACTAGGGGATGGCACCCAACCCAGTAACAAATCAAGGGTGAATTGTCCCCAGCTTTCTCTTCATTAGAAGAGAAAGCTTTTTCTTATTTGGACTTAAATTGTCCCTTTTGCCCTCATTAGAAGAGCACTTGACATCTTTTGTATGGATATTTGAATCAAATCTTACGAAATTCGTTCATATTGATCTATTTTTAAAAAATTTAAAGGTTTAATTAACTAAATTTTTAAATTAAGGACACTTTGACATACTGATTATAGTTGAGGGAGCAAAATAATTATTAAATCTAAAAATTAAAAGAAATTGAAATACACATGTGATAGGGCCATAGGGGATCATTGCATGTGAAAATTTTAGTAGACTTTCTTTCTTGCCTACGCGTCTATACAAGAAGGAACTAAATAAATATTTAAAAGATAAAGCAATCGATCACAATTTCACAAATGGAGCCACCAACAACATCTTTTTTCTGAATTGTTAATAGACAGCTAGAAGAGAAGACTACCGATAATCTATCATCATAGTTTATTGGGATAAGTCTGTTTTCAATTTTTTATATTAAGCTTAAAGATTAAGCTGATACTGGGACGAAGTAAGGAATATTCTAAATGAGGGACCAAAGAATAAAATTTCGGATTTTGAAAAAATTTCGACGAAAATTTCGAAAATTTTTAAATTTCCACAGAAATTAGACGGAAACGACGGAAATTACTATCAAAATATGAAAATTTTGAATGAAACTTTATCATATGTTTATTTAATATATTTTCTATTACATTGATAAAAAACATTGAAGAAACCAAATTATATAATAAGTTTTATGTGATATAAGATGAATATAATGCGCGCTGAAGACAAATACTGTTAAATAAAATTAGTATAATGAATAAATGAAATTAGTATATTCTTTATACTTTATAATCTATACACTAAACCCTATATACCCTAATATTTTTTATACTCTATAATGTATACACTAAACCCTATATACTTTATAATCTATACTCTATATTGTTTAAGATATAGTATAAGATATTAAGGTTTAGGCCCTTTAGAGTATTTTTAATTATTTTTTATATAAAAATGTATTAGAATTTATTGTTTTAGGGTTTAAAAATAACTAAACGAAATCTCAAATTATTTTTTTTTCTTTTCAATTGCCCAAAAACTCCAAACCTCAATCAAAAGAAAACCTTTTTTTTTTGTTTTTTCTTTCCTTTCTTTTCTTTCCCCGTGATGCCAACATCCAACCACTTAACGGTTGCCATGTCAACATATAAAGTTGCTGAAAAAAAAAAAAAAATCTTATTATTACCTTTTATTGTGTAGTTTTGGACCTTTTGGTTAACCATTTTATTTTTTGGCCACTTTAGTTTTGGTTAACCAACAACAAAAAAACCCCCCTTTTTTTTTTTTTTTGCCAAAAAAAAAAAGAACCCCACTTATTTAATATTGCAAAACTAAGATAAAAAAAGTTGTTGGCTCGTTGACCAGGTGATTAAGTAGTATAAATTTATAGTTTCTTTTTCTTTTTTACAATCCCAAAGTCTTATTTTATTATATTGCTAATTTATTGGCTGTGACTCTCCACTCTCCATTCACTCTCTCCAGTCAAGTGGACTGGTTCTTTTTTTTTTATTCCTCTCCATACTTCTCACTTCTTCTTCTTCTCCTTTCTTCGCCGTCGCATGTGCTTCTCTCTCTCTCTCTCTCTCTCTCTCTCACTCTTATTCCTCTATCTCCCTCTCTGCATCTCCATCACCAGCCCACCCTCACCCTCATCTCTTTCCCCCTCTTCTCTTTCTCCCTCATCTCCCCCTGCTACCGAAATTCACCAAAAACCAATTGCTTCCGGCCCCTCATCTCTTCCTCCCTCTATCTCTTTCTCCCTCATCTCTCTCATGCCGCTGCCCTCTTTTTCTCCCTTGATCTCACCCGCCCGAAAATTTCGCCAAAATTATCACAAAAAATTAAGAATTATGTATTTCGATTTCGGCCCTCCCTAAAATCGAAATTTAAATCCTTGGGAAGGACCGGCTGATATAATTTACTCAAAATTTAATGACTATTTCTCTTGGAGTACAAGACCCGGTTAGTGTTTTACTAATTAACTAGGTATTTAGGTGTAATAAATTATTACAGGATATTTTGTGAGTTAGAAAAAAAAAAATTTATGTAACCATTATACCAAGTCACATATTAACATATATTATCAATTCTCTCATTACATATATGGAGAGCAATTTTGCTCACCACAAAATATACCACCCTCCTCAAAAAATGCCACCTGTCTAACAATTTAACCATAGTTAATTACAACAAAAATTTATCATAATTATCACAGAGAAAAGTATTTATAATTAAAAAAAACCAGGAACCCAACCCACCCAACCCAGCAGCCCCACCTACGCCCCTTACTGGAGGCCAGCCCAACACCGGCGTTCACCACCGCCGGCGCCGACTCGCACCCATC
>QANW01010974.1:283122-308303 GCA_003254865.1 Dryas drummondii | reverse complement strand
TTTTTTTTTTTGGGGGGGGGGGGGGGGGGGTTTTGCTGCATCAGAACTTGATTTTCAGGTTCCTTCAAACTGAAATTAACCCTTTTCGTTCTATTTGGTTGATTTTGTCATATGGGTTTGTTTCAGAAAGCCGCATCTTGGGGGATTTTTTTAGTGGGTTGACTGTTTTTCGAAATCTTCTGGGCTTTGGTGCTCACAATCTAGGCAAAAGGACAACATCATTTAATGGGTTTAAAAGAGGAAAATGGAAAGTTGGGTTTGTGGGTCTGGTTGAGATGGAGAAAGGGGAAGATTGGGTTGGGGTTGAAATGGCTTTGGTGGGTTTATCTGAGAGGGGGAATATGGCATGGCTTTGAGGGTTTAAGGGTTGAAAGCTTTTGTTCTGGGTTTGAAACAGAAAAATGAAATGAGGGAAAGAAGTGAGACATCAATGGATTGAGAGAAAGAAGGATGAGGGGAGGGGAGGGTCTCCGGCGCCGGTGCCGATAGTTGTGGTTGCTGGGCGTAGTACAGACGGTGAGAGGAGAGGAGGTAGGGGGTGGGTTGGGATTTTTGGTTTTTCTAAATATTATAATTTAAATGCATTTATTGTAGAAAACTAGAAAAGTAACTATGGTTATTTTACAAGACATATGTCTTATTTAGAATGTGGTGGTGATGCATCACCCAATAGTGGTGGTGTGCAAATTTGTTCTCACATCACATATATGCATGCCATATACTTAATTTAAAACCCAAAAAATCGGGTGCAATTAATATATATTCTCCATAAACACAGCATATATATAACCATATGATCATACAAATTAATCCACTTGGAAATGAATTAATCCTTGTAATTGTTAACCGATCCTAGGCTCTTCAGTGACAACGCCTAGCTTATCAATCCAGACACGAACTCTGTCACCGCGCTCATCACAGGTGATAAGGGATCTTTGTGTCACAGTGTGGGCCTGGAGCGATGGGTTTTCTCTCATTATAGTGGCTGTTGCTTCCTCTCCTTTTGTGCCCACTAGCTCTGGCCACGAACGCTTTGCTACAAACAATATCAAACCCACAAACACATAAACTACATACATACACACAATTAAGGATATTTAAACCCAATTAAATGGAAGCAAAATAATATTAATTAAGGTGACTAATTACTCACCAGTGCCACTTGCCATATATCTTGATGAATGATGATCACTTGCTATATGATCTGAATTGGTAGAGTTTCTGGGATTGAGCAAATGGGTATTTAAAGGGGGATGGGATAAAATGTTTGCTGTTGGATTTGTGTGCATGTGGCCGGCATGGATTTAGAGGTAATTTCACTAATATTTGACTAAATACTGCATTTTGGCAGGACATCAGGATTTTTTATTTTTATTTTAAATAATTACAAATGTGAGGGGATTGTTAAATTGTGGAATATTTTCTCTCCTGTCCTGTGTAATAGTCTCTCAAATCCTATTATTTAATAAAGCAAGAGCATTATTTGGGCCTTTGTAGGCAAGTAGGCTTATAGCTTTTTTTTTTTTTTTTTTTTTTTTTTTTTTTTTTTTTTTTTNTTTTTTTTTTTTTTTTTTTTACAGCAGAAATTTGTTTTTAAATATATATATTAACATATATATAATTAAAAAAAAATGGCCCTCCTTGAAGATGGGCCCTAGGCGGTCGCACTCGGTGCCCCCCTTCAGGGTCGACACTGGCATTCTCCATGCTGAAAAATGTATTTTACTTGTGAACTAAGCAATGACGTCTAGAGTTTATTTAACTTATTTTTCATTTTTTCTTGGGATAAGAATACAGGTTGGTGTTATACAATACGTACGCTTAAGCTTTGAGTTTCTGATACTGCTACTAGATCCTAACTAGTATCTAGTGCGTCTCGGTAGTTGACTAGATTCTCCTCCCCTTGGTACCCTTAATGCTCACTACACTTCCCACTTCTCATATTTTTTTAGCGATTTTTTAATTTTTAGGATAGAATTATAAATTTACTTATCTAGAAAGACAACCGGTTGTATTATTATGTTTTTACTACCTATTCAATTTATTCTCATTTTATCACCTACAACTATTTTCATGTCCCACTTTATTTTTTTTCGTCTATTCCGTCATCCAAGCTGTCAAAAATACTGATATGACATGGGCATTTTTTGTCACCAATATTAAAGAATTAGTTGACGGAATGGACATAAAAATGTAAAGTGGGACACGGAAAATAGTTGTATGTGGTAAAGTGAGACAAATTAATAAATATCTGAATGGTAAAGTGAGAATCAACTAAAATTATGAGTTGTAAAAACACAATTAAGTCTCTTATTATCACTAGACTAATAAGTAGTTTTTTCATTAGTTATTTGAAAAACATTTGTTAGCGATGTTGAAAATACTCTCAATCACATACTAGGCTGCTAAACTGAAAAGTGGATACTATCGAGTTGAGTTTTTTATCCATAAAGAAAACTATGAATTCAAATTGCCTTACTCTTTCCACCCACAAGAAGATTTGAACCCAGGGCCAGTCCTAATCTTTGGAAGGCCTAGGGGCGAAAATTTAAATTAGGCTCCTAATTTTAGTTGTAGAAAAAAAAAAAAAAACCTTTGTAAAACAATTGACAATTGACAATTTGGAATCAATGCATTATAATACTTTCATGAACAAAAGGTCTTCTTCTAACATTTTTAGAAACAAAATCATCAATAATAGGTTCAAATTAGCTATGACAAATTGACAAAAGAAAAATAGCAGCAACCTCACACTCTTTCCATTAGCCACATCACACTAGCTTCAATAAAATCCAACTAATTCAATTTAGTTAACACAACAATTTTTTAATTCATTGTCATCTAATTCAGTTAACTTCTTTAAATTAAACAAGAACCCAAAAATACCTTCATATATTTTCAACTGTTCAAATCTATTATTTAATGAAGCAAGAGCATTATCGTTAAGGCGTAAAGACTGTATCCCTGTAAAGCTTTCTCTTTCTTTAAGTAAAGAGAAGGATGAAGGGGGTTTTTAAATATATATATATATTCAGGCTCATTCTGTTGAGGTATACCTCAACTTATTTATGTTGAGGTATACCCTGTTGGGGCCTACACGAGTCGTTTTGTGTCGATCTGAACCGTTCAATTTTTACATCTCCGTAGATAGATCATCCTTGCAAAAAATTAGCCAAATCGGAAATCATTGGCCTATCTAACTTTGATCAAATAAATGGACGAACCAAATATTTTCGATGAAACCGTCCATTTGTTTTATCATAGTTAGATAGGCAAATGATTTCTGATTTGGCTAATTTTTTGCAAGGATGATCTATCAATGAAGATGATCCTTGCGAACGGTTCGGATCGACACAAAACGACTTGTGTGGGCCCCAACAAGGTCATACCTCAACATAAATAAGTTGAGATATACCTCAACAGAAGGAACCTCTATATATATTAACATATATATATAATATAAAAAATTGTGGGCCCCCCTTGAAGATGGGCCCTAGGCGGTCGCACTCAGTGCCCCCCTTCAGGGCCGGCACTACACAACTCACACACCTGCGATTAGATAATACAAGCTTAATTACAAAGACTTTGGAAAACAAAAACACTCTATCTACGTGAAAACCAACAAACCTCTTTTCATCTTCTTCTCCCTAGGGTTCTTCTCTGCTATCTTCTCTACAGGTTATTCTCTTCGCTCTTCTCCAAGGATCCATCTCTTACTCTCTCTCTGATACTCTCTCTAATATGCTTCTTCTTTATTCTTCTCTCTTCATTTTCTCTTTCTTTATATATTTTCTCTTCTATGCATGATGTCTGATTATCTCTTCTTATCATTTTTTTTTTAGATTTATTAAATTATGAGAATATATGGATTAGCTCATGTCCTATAGATTTTGGCAAAAACAAAAGAAGAAAGAAATTCTTGTCATATGCATCTTGCCAAAAATAATTTGTGTCATATGAATTTCAATTTCCACTAAGTTATTAAAGAATTTAAAAAAAAAATAGTCTAATTCTCTGCTATCCGACGAAGTACCAAACACAGTATAATTTAGTCAGATTGTTTATCAGGAACAGTATCAAACGGCTGATAATATTATGGATAAACAGTCAGCATTCTCCGAAACAGATTAATATTATCCGACAGAAATTAGTCAGTACAGTCCGACGTACCAAACAAACCCTTATTGTCTTATGTCTCTTTCCATGGGCGAATTCCAAGTATACATCAATAAAATTTTCTCAAATTGCCAAAAGACCACATCGCGATCGAGGAGTCCCTTGAAATGTTATTGATCATTATCTTAATTTGTATACATGAATGCGTTAACAAAAATTTAATTGTTTTCTTCTCCCATAAAGTGCTAGCTATTAACCTATGGTAATGTTTGAGACCTCCTTGGCTTTTACGTGATATGATTACCAAAACATTGTTTCATATGCATTAGAAGTTAAAAAAGTAAAAAAAAAATATATATATATATATATATATTTTTTTTGATGGGTTGCATTGGTTGTATGCGTATTTTCTCACAACTATGTATATTAATATATATCGTTCACGTAATGAGGTGATTATTAAAAATAACTTATATATAACTATTTATATGCCTCTTCTCACATAAAATATCAATTTGTTTTCTTTCAAAAGCACAAGATTGTGAATCCAAAGTCGATCATGCTATCTAATAACTTGGACCACTGTATATCATTTCTCTCATAACAATTCGTCATGTATTAGAATTTATAAATGATTGTAAAAGGAAGCGTATTCATCCTCCCTATGAAAGGCTTTTCCGAAAGCATAGGATACAGAAGCTGAAAAATACCCATCATATATTAAACCACTTCAATTTACTTTCTGTTTAGATGTAAAGTATCGTATACAGATTTATAACACACCAAGGAAAGTAAAAAGTCCTAAATATAAGCAAAGAAGAACAAACATATATGATAATTAACCAATAGTGAATGAATTGAGGACTAATTAATGGCTAATAATTAACCAATTATGGGAGTCCTTGTGACAATTTCATCATCTTTGTCAACCCAGACCCAGACCCTATAGCAGTTGTAGTCGGTGATGACTACCATTTCTCCATCAATTACAATCCTAGCAGTCACAATAGGATTCTCCCTCTCAATTGTTGCTTTGGCAACCTCCCCCTCCACTCCAACAAGCTCTGGCCACGAACCCTTTCCTGAAAAATTAAATTAAGGTTCAATGACAATACATAAATATATATCTATAATCTAATTATATAAAAAACAAATTCAATATATGCTATCTAGCTTTTATCAGATAGTCTAGCCACAAATGCTATATAGTACTTATGTGGCATACAAATTGTGAATATGAACCATTATATAATTTTATTGATTTTTTTCTGAATGTGTAGTCATATTTACAGTTTAATAAGCATCTTATATAACTATACTATCTAGCAAGAGAACAATACCCATATAAGAAATTGGTACATATATATATATATGATATCTAGTTATACCCCTTTACAACTAGCTACTACCTTACCTTCACATTCTGACATCCTTGCTTAAATGATTGCTTCAGTCTCTTATAATACCCAGAGCTTCTATTTGTGTTTAAATTTGCATTATGATAAATGACTATATATAGAGACTTAATTAGAGAGTAGCATTTTGATGAATTGCTTGAGGTTGGTCAATGATCATTGTTGACTTTTTAGCTGTTACGTACACCTAGGTGATGAATCGATATATATAGGAATGCATGTTGATCTTGACTAGAGCCAGCCAGTATTGTTCTTTGGTTGACAATTCTTAGTTTAATGAATGATAAATGCCATTAGGTATATGAGTATATCCCACGTTATTCTGCCGCCACATATTACCAAGATCAAGAAAGCAATCAGAAATTTCCTTTTGTTAAAAAATTATACAACTTATTTAATAATAAGAAAATTCAAATGGTTCTTGACTTGTAAAGCACAGCAGTACATAGAAGACCTAGATATCACTTTACATGCATACCAATGTATCATGTAATAAAAGGCACAAATCGTCACAATCTATTTGAGCCTGAATTATCTTTAAAGGCCACATAGTAGTGAAGATATACACAAATAATATAGGGGGAAGTGAAATTGCCCGTGCTCAAGATCCAGTGGCGGCTCAATGGAAAGTGAGGTCCTAAGGCGAAACTACACAGAGGCTTTTCAAATATATTATTCAAAAAATCAGCCTTTAGGCTTGCTTCTTTTAGTTTTAGACGAAAGATATTACAAAGAATGAGAGAAAAAGAAAAAAAAAACAGGCAAATCACAATGTACAAATGAAATAGATGTGAGATGCCTGAAAACAATTCATGAAACACTTTTTTTTAGTGGAAAGCCTAAGGGAATAAAAAAATCAAAAGTCTCACTAACAAATAATGAAGAATCTCACACCTAAACATTAAATAAGAAAGTTGAAAACCTCTTTCAAAATTTTGAGACCTAATTGGCTAATTATAAATATTTTAAGTTTTTTTTTTTAATAGTGTGTCAAATATTTTCAATATGAGGCATCTTTCAACATGAGGCCCTAGGCACAAGCCTTGCTTGCCTTATGCTTGAGCCGGCACTGTCAAGATCAATGTCCAAAAAAGAGTCTAGCCCAACAAATTTGATTTTTTTTTTTTTTTTGATATTTTCACAACTGAGGAGTCATGGTCACCCTCTCTAATTTTTTATTTAAGTTTTAAAGAAATAAAAAATAAAAATAATGAGAAAGGTAATATTATTTGAAAATTGGAAAATACTTTTAGGAGTTAGATTTGGTGATTAAGTATTTGGTTGTAATGTGAATAGGAACATCCTTAATTCTCATCTCATGTTAGCAAGAGGAGAGAAAAAATGATGATTAGCACACCAATACATTTTAGTCATGCACTTGCAGTTTGACTTTTTTTTTTTTCTTCTTTTTAGGAAAAATGGATCGAACTTGAGTGTAATGAGGGTAATTCTATGCCCTTTCAACTGCGCGTATTACCTCAACAACTGCAACCATCCTTCCCCTTAAGCACTTAAAAGAAAAAAACAAAAAGAGTTTTAGTTCTTTTTTTTTTTTAGTAGTCTTGAGCCAATTTAACTAGTGGACCTATAGTTTGTGGGCTGGGCTACAGCCCATAGCCCATCAATCCTTCCCAACCCACCCACAAAGCCACACCCATCTCGTCGCGGCTCTCACTCTCCGGCTCCGCCAGTCTCTTCCAGCCTCTCTCACCTGCCACACCAAACCGTAATCCCAAGCTTCAATCCTCACTCACTCTCTGCGACGCGAAACGAGGTCAGTATTTTCTTCGACTATTTTTCCTCATATGTCTTCTGTGCTGATTGTGGCTGTTTCTCTCAACTTTTATTTTGATATTTGTTTAATTTCCAATGAAGATGATTAGTTAATTTCGGTAATTTGGTTAGTTTCTATGCAACAATCCAATACTTGTGATGAACCCATTGATTCAATTTTGAGCAACTTGTTTAAAAACCGGAAATTCCTCAACAGGTTTTTGTTCACTATTTTTTTCTTTTTTCAGTTTTGGCTGCTTTGATTTTGCTGGGTGGCCGTTTGATTTTGGGTTGGTATTTGATTATTCTGGGTTGTTATTTGATTTTGCTGCTACTTGGAGTTTGAGTTGGTAGTGTTAGTTGGGTTGGTGCTGTTGGGCAGGGAAGTTCTATTTGGCTATTTGGGTTTTTGTTTTTAAATTATTGGCGATGAGGAGTGGATATTTCATTTGGGTTTTCTCTTCATATGTTTTGTGAATGATCTTGTTTAATGATCATTATACTTGTGTGGATTCCTATTTAAGTTGGATGGTTTTGTTGAAATTTATATGTTTTATGGTTTATTAGGACCTATGATGTGCTTAATGAAATCTGTGAATTCATATTCATTTTCACACTTCTTTTTGGGTGTAAACTGCAAAATGTATATAAGGATTTGTTTCTTTTCATCTATTCATTTTGGGATTCTCAGAAGGGCCAAACATAATTGGTCAGTATCCTTGCTGCAGTTGTTTGTGTAATTGTGTGAAAGCACATCTCATTGCCTTAGTGATATTAGAAAAAATCTTAACTAGAATTTGCTCTGTTTCATATCATAGACAGAGCTTCATGTATAATATCATCACCGCCATATAATTTATCCATTTCTACGAAACCAAACATTCGTTAGCATTTGGTGGTCTAATGACTCTTTTGGTACAAGATGCAAGAGTTGAAATTAATATTTGAAGGGGAGCATAAAAACCAAAATCGTATAGAGGAATGTCAATCTGAGATTATAAATTGCTTATGGCACTATTACTCTGTTAGATATAGTGAAAGATTAGATATTGGATTAGTGAAGGTTTGGTAAGAGATGGGGTATTGAATTTCAGGTATATATAATGGCCTGTAGAATTCATGACATAATACACTTATGTCCACACAAAGAATAACAATAATTCAGTTATTTGAGGCGGAAAAAGAATAACAATAACATCTAGATTGAGGAATGTTTGGGTCAATGCTAAATAAATGCTGCAATAAGATTCTGGAGCTCGATAATGGCAAAGATGATATGTTAGGTGTCTGTTATGGTTGATATGCTTTCATTTGTATTGTTATACTTTCTTACTTTTATTTTCTTTCATGGTCTGGAATTTTAATAGAATTTGTAAACTTTGGCTAACATCAAATTTGTTTCTTATTAGATTGTTGTTCATTGTGGTATATGGGGACTTCAGAAGCAGAAGCAGAGTATGCTGCCTTTGAGGAGAAGGTCAAACGAACTGTTTACCTAGATAACCTCTCCCCACAGGTCACTGAACCTGTTGTGAGAACTGCTCTTGGTCAGTTTGCAACTGTGACAAATGTTCGTTTTATTCCAAATTACACGGAATCAAAGAGCATCCCACAGTGTGCACTGGTGGAGGTGGAGAACCCAAAACAGGCTGATGCCATTGTCTCAGAGATAGCCCAATTTCCTTTCATGATACTGGGGAAGCCAAGGCCTGTGAGGGCGCTTCATGCTAGAGTTGAAATGTTTGATGATCGGCCTGTAAAGCCTGGTAGAAAAATATATTGCTGTTGGTTGGAGCCAAATGATCCTGATTTTGAAGTGGCAAAGAAACTGAAGCATCTTACTCGAAAGCACTCTTGAAGATGCGTTTGTGCTCAAGCAACAACTCCAGGAAAAGGAGAAGCTCGCAAAGCAGCAGCAGGAGTCCCTCCAAGCAAATTATAAGAAGTATGAAATGATAGATAGTGTGATGGCTGATGGAACTGCTCGTCGCTTGGCACGCCATTATATGATTCGAGTTTCAGATGACTGTTAGGCTTTTTGTTGAGGTTATCACCCGTGTAGTCAAACTGTCAAAGTGACCTCTGTACATGATACAAAGTTTATGAGGTGATGTTTGTTTTTAATAGAGAGCTTCGTAGTTGTTCTATTGTTGACTTCTGATGGTTGAAAGCCAAGCCACACCGTGTACTTTTGATGGTTGAACAGAACTAAAGAGAGGAAGAAAATTACTGTAACCTTTATCAAATCATTAATCTTATAGAAAAACAAATTATTTAGTTTACAATACACAATACATAGAGAATAGAACTCCTTATTTGATTATCAATTCACCTGATTTCCTTCAAATACGTACTGTTAAAACAGAACTAGTAGCCCTGAAGTGAAGATCTTATTCGAAATTAATGAATTGTGGGGACCCTAGTAACAATGCCATCAGAATTGACCAAAACCCAAACCCTATCACACCGGACATCTTGGATGACAATTTTTCCTTCTAGCACGACCACAGCATCGACCAAAGAATTCTCCCTCTCAATTGTTTCCTCTGCACCAGTCCCCTGAGCTCCCAACAACTCAGGCCATGAACCCTTGCCTGCATATAGACTCCAAAAACTTGTTACATTAAATGAAAACATATAGAAAGTTTACATATATATTATTTAGTGGCATGCATTCATAGTTGTAAACAGGCACTTGTTCATGATTACCTTCACATCCAGATGCCTCCTCGCTTCTTGTTCTAATTAATTTAGACTTTTTACTCTCTGATCTCTCTTGTAATGTAGCTTGTGATGTTTTGGCATGGGGAAGAGATGCATATTTATAGTAGCTTTTCATTGAACATTTGAACAGCTTGTGGTTTCATTATTGACTATTTGGATGTTACGTAGGATGTTTGCATGATTTTGTTTNTATATATAAATTTTCTAGAAATGTTATTTGAATGGCTAGCTGCTGGGAGCTTAGAAAATCTGAGCTTCGCCCACATAATAGAATAGGATATAAAATTNTTTGGCCACATAATATAAATTTTCTAGAAATGTTATTTGAATGGCTAGCTGCTGGGAGCTTAGAAAATCTGAGCTTCGCCCACATAATAGAATAGTTTGGATATAAAATTGTGATAAATAATATATATAATTTAGTACTTAATTGAGACAATGACCAAAGTTTTAATAACAACTTTAAACCCCTTGTTTTTCATGTATAAAAAGACAGTGGTGGAGGTGATATCGAATTAATCTATCTAGAAGGGGTACGTGGCTACAGCTGAAAGCTGGGGTTTCCTAGAGCAATACTCACTTGGCCAAAAACATATTACGGACTAGACCCAGTGTGGATTGCTTGTCTTTCACCGATTTAATGGACTAGTCTGGTATGCGAAAGCTGACTTAGACACCTTTTTACTCAAAAAAAAATAAAAAGACATTACAGAAAGTTGTGCATATATCTTATTCTTGGGTTCTATGCCACTATTAATCCTTTTTGAACGTCTAACAACATAAAAATTCTTAATTCCATTAACCTTTTTAGCTACTAATTTATCATCTCATATATTTCTAGATCAATTGCTATCCTTGCATTTCCTGTTGGAGCTAGCTTGCTCTCATATACACTTCATTAAAGGAGCAATATTCCCCCAAAGCAACAAACAAGTGGCCATGTATGGAACTGGTGATTTACCAAAATAGCCATAGGAATTTGACGGCATAGAGTACTGTATAACTAAGGTGTTAATTTATTAATTCCAAATTGCCACGCCTACAATTACTTTTTGATGGTTGAACTTTTTTTTTTTGGCCACTTTTTTGATGGTTGAACTTAATTGAACAGAAACAAGAATTAATTAAAGACCATAAGATAGATGATGGAAAATTAACAGTAACAGTACTACTGATCATCAACTTTATCAAGTCATTCTTAATTATTAGAGTAAAATCATCATTAATCCATATATTTTATTATTTTTTTATGTTGGTCCACGATTTAATTTTTGTTTTATATTGGTCCAGTTTGTAATTAACGTGTCGAATTTAGTCCATTCCGTACTTTTGGGCTAATGTCCAACTATTTTCATTACGTGCTGCACATATGGGCTTTTTGAGAGGGCAAAAAAATATTTTCATGTACCATCTCTAAAATAGTAATGAAAAAAAAAAAAAATCTTAAAGAAAAAAGGAAGGATTCTGAAACCCCCTCCCCACACCCACCCGACCCTTCCCCTCCCACCTACCTCCCCCAGTCCGGCCATCTACCCAATCCCTCCCCGGAAACAACCCTTCCTGGCCGCATGCATCTCTCTCTTTCTCTCACTCTCTCTCTTTGTCTTTCACTATATTTCTCTCTCCCACTCTCTCTTTTTCTCTCTCTCTCTCTCTCTCTCTCTATATATCACTCTCTTTTTCTCTCAGCAGCGGCTTCTTCTGGTTTGTGAAGGAAGATGAAGGAGGGTGGGTTTGAAGACATCCACTGATTTTGGGTTTGGAGAAATTTGTGGGATGATGATGATGATTGATGGGGTTTCTGAGAGATTTTTGCAGAGGGTTNCAGAGAGGAAGATGAAGAAGAAAAAGAAAAAAAGGATGAAGAAGAGGGGTGGGGTACGTTAGTGTTGTGGCCCTGTGCGCGGGTGTTGTTGGGCTTGTTTTTTATTTATTTTTTTTTTTATTCCTTTTTTTTCTTTTTTATTATTATTTTGGAGATGGTGGCAAAAAGTAAGGAAAAATACTTTTTTGCCCTCCCAAAAAGCCCATATGTACGGCACGTGATGGAAACGAACGGACATTAGCGCAAAAGTGACGGAATGGACTAAATTGGGACTCGTCAATTATAAACTGAACCAACATAGGACAAAAATTAAAGCATAGACCAACATGAAAAAATGATAAAGGTACGTGTACCAATGATGCATTTTATTCTAATTATTAATATATATTCAACTTTACATATATAGAACATACATACATATAAGGAAAAATAGATAATTGTGTAGGTAGTCTTGAATACAAATATTATTGCATTGAGAATTAATACAAGTACCCCTTATTTCATTAATTTCACTTAACCTAGCTTGATTGATGTTGAAAGCCTAGCTTGCTCTCCAACCATTAATCTTATTTAGCTTCGTATAGAATACACAGTGAAAGAACAACAAATTATTTAGTTTACAATTAATACAATACGTACATGGTGAATAAAACTCCTTATTTGATTATCAATTCGCGTAATTTCCTTCAAATACTATTAAAAGAGAACTAGTAGCCCTGAAGTGAAGCTCTTAGTTGAAATTAACCAATTGTAGGGACCCTAGTAACGATGCCATCAGTATCGACCCAAACCCGAACCCTATCACACCGAAATTGTTTGTCGACAATTATTGTTCCTTCTGGTACGACCACAGCATCGACCAAAGAATTCTCCCTCTCAATTGTTTCCTCTGCAACAGTCCCCTGAGCTCCCAACAACTCAGGCCATGAATCCTTGCCTGCATATATAAACTCCAAAAACTTGTTACATTAAATGAAAACATATATATAGAAAGCTTATATATTATTTAGTGGCATGCATTCATATATAGTTGTAAACAAGCCCTTGTTCATGATTACCTTCACATTCAGATGCCATCCTCGCTTCTTGTTCTAATTTAGGCTTTTAATCTCTGATCTCTCTTTGTAATGTAGCTTGTGATGTATTGGCATGGCGAAGAGATGCATATTTATAGTAGTAATTGTCATTGAACAGCTTGTGGTTGGTCATTATTGACTATTTGGATGTTACTTGTTAGGTAGGCTGTTTGCATGCTTTTGTTGACACAAATATTACATCATATAATACATGCAGCAGCAAACCGGCCTTGTCGCCAAGAATGAATATTAATTGCGTCTATCTCTATGATTCACGCGCGATGACCTTAAGCATGTAGAGAAGCAAAGTGAAGAATAGCTAGTATATATTTTGGTATGAAAATGAAGAATAGTATTTGGTCAGTTTTAGTGAAATCTAGTTTGTACGATACACGTACTTAGATGATAGCTATTGTTGACAAAATCTATCTGCTGAAAGACATAAGATATAATTATGGGAAAAAGTAGGGATAACCAGCTCAAGAAATCTGGTATCAATCTTGGACAAACATTTCTTCTTTGTTTTTTTAGGCCACATAATATAACATTTCTTCATATAATTTGATCGACTTGGAAACTTATTTGAATGGACTGGGAGCTTAGAAAGTCTGAGCTTAGCCGGCACACATATATAATTGGAACCACTTCACACAAGTTTTCATGTCCAACTTAACTTTTGTTTTGACTATATTCAAATGTGGAGTTTTATCTCAAAAAAACATCGGCACAATTTAATTAGGGAAATATTTTATACTTAATACACCTAATGTTTGCAATTTTGAAGTCCTTACAGGTAGCACAAGTGATAAGGGTAAGTGGGGTAATGAGTTATGAATAGACTAGCTAGGTCTAGGGTTAAATCCCCTCCAATATAACAAATAAAAACATTAATGTTCACAATTCTTAACAAACTCTTATAAAACCCCAGTTGATTAATATTAATTGTCCTTCTTCATCCCGCTCCATAATTGTCAAGAACTTTAACCATCTTAATTATGATCACACACATGTTGCATGTACATCTTAATCGAACCATACGCTAATTATGATCAAATTCAAACTCTTATCATTTTTTTTTTGTTTTTTTTCTATTTTTGTACATATATTTTTGCCCTGGTCCCAATCAAGTACCCAAATTATTATTCATTTTAATTTCATACCCAAAATTTTATTTTGTCCCAATTTGATATATAATGTGACTTTCGTCAAATTACGGTATTTTAGTCAACTGAAGTTCATGAATAGACTAAATTGACCCTGAGTATAAAACATATGCAAGACACATGACCAAAGTTTGTTAATATTTTTTAACGGGAGTCACGTTAATTATATACTAAATTGAGATAAAACAATAATTTGGGTATCAAATTAGGACAAATAATATATAGTTTGGTACTTAAATTGAGATAATGATCAAAGTTTAAATATCAAAAGGATTAGGATTCTCTACCCATTTTCCTACTCATTTTCCTACCATGCTTTTAATCTTGGCCATCAACCTTCCTACCTCTTTCCCTTTCTTTCTCTCTCTACTCTCTCTTTGATAGCCATGATTAAAACATTATAGACAAATGGGCAGGGAACCTTAGTCCCAAATTAAAAACCCTTTTTTTCATGCACGAAGAAAGACAATGCTGCACAGGAGGAGATATTCGAATTATATTTTATCTGCACTCTGCAGGAAGATACCCACTTGGCCAAAAGACCTATTACCGAAAATGGTGCATATATATATATATATATTGATCCGAACCGATCTTTATTGATAGATCATCTTTGCAAAAAATCAGTCAAATCGGAAATCATTTATCTATCTTACTTTGATCAAACAAATGGACGATTTTATATATCGGAAATATTTAGTTCGTATATTTGTTTAATCAAAATTAAATAAGCAAATAATTTTCGATTTGGTTGATTTTTTGTAAGAATGATCTATTAATATAGATGTAAAAAATAAACGATTCAGATTGACACAAAACGACTCGTGTGAGCCCCACAAAGAGATACCTCATTTTAGTGTTAAATGAGAAATCCCTCATTTGAAGCCCCTGTATTATATATATATATATATATTCTTGGGTCTATGCCACGCAGATGGGTCTTTGTACAGTGTATTAAAACCTTTTTAAACGTCTACAAACATAATCGATCTGTAATTAATTCTTAGTTCCATTAACCCTTTTTTTTTCTGCCTCTATTCCATTAACCTTTTTAACTACGAATTTCTCATCTCATATTTCTAGATCAATTGCTATCCATGCATTCTGTTGGAGCTAGCTTGCTCTTATCAATACTTCATTAAAGGAGCAATATTCTCCCAAAGCACCAAACAAGAGGCCATGTATTGAACTGGTGATGTACCAAAATAGCCATAAGAATTAATTGACGGCATAGAGTACTATAATTGATGTGTTAATTTATTAATTATTGGCCGGAACACATGCAAGAGTGGAGCTTTAGTTCCAAATTGCCACGCCTACAATTACTTTTGATGGTTGAACCTAATTGAACAGAAACAAGAACTAATTAAAGAGAAGATAGATGATGGAAAATTAACAGTAACGGTACTACTACTCAATACTTTTCAACTTTATCAAGCCATTCTTAATTATTAATATATATGTTGCTTCACACAGAACTTACATACATCAGAAGCTAGAAAAATAGATAATTATGTAGTCTTTAATACAATTATTGCATGGAGAATTAATACAAGTACTCCTTATTTCATTAATTTCACTTAACCTAGCTTGGTTGATGTGAATTATATATTAATTAAGCCCTTACAGAGGAGAGCCTAATTATACTTGACACATATTTAACCAATTATAGGGACCCTGATGACAATGCCACGTTTATCGACCCAAACCCGAACCCTATCACACCGAAAATCAGCAGTCACGAACGATCCTTCTTTGACGATAACAGCATTCACTAAGGAATTCTCGCTCTCAATCGTTGCCTCTGCATCCTTCCCTTTCTCTCCCACCAGCTCTGGCCATGAATCCTTTCCTCGACATTCAGATGACATCCTTTTACTTTTCTCTCTCTCTCTCTCTCTCTCTCTCTCTCTCTGTGTTTCTGATGATAAGATCTCTCTTGTGTTGTATTTTTGTGTGAATTGGGATGTGTTGGGGTACTTGTGTATTTATAGTGGTATCACATATGATGCATTGCATTAATAGCTTGTAGTTGGTTGTTGATTGTTATTTGACTTTAGGTGTGTTACGTAGGCTCAAAATTAATTTGCTTTGTCTTCACGTCTTATATAGTATACAAACTTTCGAAACTTTCAGAAATTGTTTTAGATATATAGTATGTTGTTCAATTGTAAAGTTGAACTACCACAGTCTGAACACCTGGTTTAGATTTACAATTTGTATTGGTAGGGTGATGCATGGCTTATTTTTAGATATTCTAATAAAACATCAACCTACCAAGCTTATCCTCAAAGTTGTCTCTATCTCTATGATCCAAAAATGAACTAGCTTAAACATATAGAAGCAAAACAAGGATATTCGAATAATGCTTGGTCAATAGTATAGATTAAAGGCATGCAATATTTTAACAACACATTCAAAGTCAGTTTTGTTGATTATATCACAATTGTGAATAACGCACAAAGTCAGTTCTAAATTTTTAAGGAGGCTGATGAAATGTGGTTTGTACGATATACGTACTTAAATGATATGATAGGCGTTCACGAAAAAAATAAGAAGATGATAGGATAGGAATTGTTGACAAAATTTGAAAGACCTAAAAGAAACATATTGGAAAAATTAAGTGGGGATAAACTCATGTGATTTAATTATCCCATTTTATGTTGAAAAACCTCCTCTGGCTGTGAAAAGCTGCATTTGACTGCTATAAAATAAGATATCCTAATAATAATATATGAATTAATATAATTATTTGAAAAACTTAATCAGCAAAAGTCATCATTTGAAATTTGGACCTTGGGTTGGTTGATAGATAGGAAAGTAAGCAAACTGATAATAGCTCAAAAGTGCATATTGGTTGTCGGTTGTCCTATTAATTATATAATTTGTGCAATTTTATTGAAAGAAATACTAAATTTATGTTTTATTTTGTTCATTCAGATTTAATACGAAAAAGGTTAATATAACAATAAGAAGATGTCATGAGGAGCAAATAAATTAAGGAAAGCACAAGATGGGCTGGTGGTTATGTTTTGGAGGAGTGGGTCACGTGATGGTCTTAAGACTCATAGCAAGATTGAAGGAAAAAGGTGAAAGAAAGAAAGTGAAGGTGGGCCCGTGTACATGGTTTGGATCGTTACTGAGTGGGTTAGACCTTTATTTCCTAATTCTAACAGATCAAGGAGTGGTGGAGAAAGTTTTCTGTGTAATCGATTTACTGTCACGTGATGTAATAAGTATATGTGTTATAATATGAGTAGATATTATTAATACTATATCCTAGGAGAGATAAACATGTCGTCGAATAATACCCTTATATATTAAATTGATTATACCACGTAGCGGTGTATTGGTTACACGAAAAAAATTTTGTAAGAGACAATCAGATGAAATAAATAAGCGTGGGCCTCATCATTACTTGAAGTAGGCAAAGAAACTCCTACTAGCACTTGAATTTCCCTTGTGATGTTGAGAGTTTGCCTCTATATAAAGAAAAGCCTAGCATCCGACAACTATTAGAGACTCTCTCTCAATCTCTCTTTTGTTTTAGGTTTTATTTTCTTGTTATGGAGAACTAAACTCCCTAGCTAAGGCTAGGGGGAATCTGACAATTTATCTATGTAATTTATTAGTTTGATTCAATTTTGGGCTTCAATGATTATATTTTTCTATGCGGTTAATTTAATTTATAGTTTTTTTCTTTGATTTAATTGATGAGTGTTTGATGCAATTCATAAGTTCAGTTATGTTTTTCCTATAGTTTAGAAAATCATTCATACTTTCAATAATTGGAATAAGTTGTAGATTAATATAATTTCGATGGATATTGTTACTTGATAGTTCATCGTCTAAGGATACAGGTTATGCTTGGAATTATCCTAAAAGAAATTGAAAAGTGTTTTTTATGATTTTGATCAACCACTATAGAAAAATGACTTTTGTAATATTTTTTAAAAAATAATTGTCAAATTTTCTGATTGAGGGCACTTCCTAATTGTACCTTAATTGAGTTATAAAAAGAATCAAATTAATGGATTGCATGTTTAAGTTGTAGGTGGAACCCTAATGCGCGCCTTAGTGTTTTCTTATTATTGAATTTTTCCTCGACTCAAACCTTGTTTAATTTCTTTATCACTTGTTTCAGTTCTCTTAGTAAATTCTGTGAACTTTTTCACTACTCTCCGTGGATTCGACATTTGACTTTTGAGTTTATACTGCTACGCGACATAGGTGTCACTTGGGTTTAGCAAGCACAAACATTTGAGTTTCTTTCTTTTTCGATCTGATTAGAATGAGAGTACTGCAAGAAGCTACATATACTTATGATTTTGTTTAATTATCAAGGGTGATTGTGCGTGATCTCTTTTTCATATATTCTAAAACAAATCTAACCTTGAATTAATTTTGTTTTCCATATATCCAGGTACGTTAATTAGTGTTTACACTTGCCAATTGGTACAAAGTGCTCTTAATTAAGACAACTACATGGATAATGGCCAAAAAAAAAAGACAACTACATGGATGAAGCACATGCATACGAGTGTGTAACCTAATGTGCTGTGAGAGTGGGTATATAGGTTGGAACCAGTGAGAACAAGGATATCAAAATGGGGTGGCTGTGTGAGCTGGGCTTACTGGACTTCCAAACGAATGAGGAGTACTGGGCTCGGAGTTGCGGAATAGGTTCGGTTATGGGCCAAGGTACAGCCCATACAGCCCTTATATGAGTAGTATTAGAGTTGTGTACTAACTATTATCCCAATTGACGTGGCACTTTTTCATTTGTACAACTTTGGTATGATGTCTTTCCAACATGGATTCACGTAGAACATCGTGCCACCATACTGAACTCACATATCATTTACCACATTAGTTAGTGACCAAAATTTGGATTAATAATTTGTCTATAATTTTATTATCCTAGCTAGTTGATAGTGATAGATTAGAAGGCACGGGAGGGATGGGGTGAATACAAAACTTGGGTAATAGTTTGAATAGTATTATTAATAAAAAATTAATTACTCATTACTACATCTTTGCTATGGTTTTTAACTTATAATACTATTATTATTAATATATAATAATCAGGTAAGTTTTATTAACAATTAGGTTACTTTGACTGCATGTGCTTTAGTTGACTACATCTGAGTGGGCTGCTTGCCAGCTGGCGTATGTTAAGTGATGCAGTTTTACAATTTTACCCTTATGACAGTTTTTAGTTATTTTACAACGTCTGAGTGTGCTGCATGTGCTTTTAGCTGAAATCTGTTTGCACTCGTTTCTCTCTTTCGATTTTGCTCTAGTCCGATCTTCGTCTGGTTCGATCTTCGTTTGGTTCGATCTTCTTCTCGTTCAATCTACATACGGTTTGATCTTGTTGTTTTTGATCAATTGCTAGTTTTACGATTCGTTTGCTATTGATTTTGGTGCTTGTTTTGTGTTTTTTTCTCCTTTTGTTTCGATTTTTGCTTTTATATTCTCCCTCAAATTCAGTCTGTGATTTGATTGTTGAAGTTTCAATTGCAGTTTTGATTTTTTGTTTTGTTTAAATTTATAGGTATTTTTCGAATAAATTTATACGGTTTGTTTAATTGATTTTCATGTTGATTTTTAGTTTAGGTATAGTTTTTTATTTTGAATTTGATTTTTGTTGACAGTATTATGTAGTTTTGGATTTTGAAATTGATTTTTATTGACAGTATTATGTAGTTTTGGATTTGCATGTTGATTTTTGTGTTAGGTATAGTGTTGATTTTGAATTTGTTAATAATTTATGTAGTTTCAGTAGCATATGTGCTTAATAGCTTGCTTTTATTCACTTTTTTGTTGAATTTTAATTTAGTAATATTATGCAGTTTCAGTTCTGCAATTTTGTGCTTGATAGGTTGCTTTTATTGACTTTTAATAGTTTTTGTCATTGTTTGTTTAGGTTATAGGAATAGTTATGTAGTTTCTGTTGTACTTGTTAATAATTTGATTCATTTGCTCTGTTTTTGTTTAGGTTACAGCAATGGAAGGGTTTAAGTTTGCTAGATGCACATATGGCGATGATGGTGTTATGCTTAGTTTGCTGGAGAGTACTACGTATATGGGACTGTGCCTTGAGTTGTGTTCCAGATTTAAGAAACTCAAACCCGATCGTTTTGAGTTGAGGTATTCTTTTTGTGACCATAAGATGATTAAATTGGAGTTTGATTTGGACATTCGAATTATGTTGACTGTGTTTAGTCTGATGAATACTAGTATTGTTGATATTTCAAATAATGATAAAATCGATTTAGATACTGTTGTTGTTGATAAAAATTGCTTGTCATCTTCATTGAATAAAAGTATGGTTGTTGATGGTAGTTTTGATGGGAGTGATTATTTAGGCAAATTTGGTTCTGGTGAAGTTCGCCGGTATCTCTCTATTGACTGAGAGGGCTATATCTGTGAGATTGGCCAAAAATTTGAAGGAAGTACTATAGAATTTCATGAGAAGCTAATCAAATATGCTATCGAGTGCGGTTTCCGATTTGTATATGTTAGGAATGACAAAAAGGTCTCTGCTGTGTGTTTCAAGAAGGAATTAGATGGTTGTGATTGGTCTGTGTATGCTTCTACATCTGCTCTGAATAGTTTCTTTTATATTAGAAAGTTAAATAATGTTCATATATGTACTGGATTGGTTCGGGAGCAAAAAAACAAGCTACTTGGAGGTCGTATTGTGTCTAGTTTGCTGAAAGAACAGGTTCAAGCTAATCCATCAATTAGGCCAATCGACATTATGAAGGATTTCAAGCAGAATTATGGTTTAGATATTTCCTACCATTAAGCTTGGCATGGCATGGCTTGACTATATATAGAGACTTAATTAGAGAGTAGCATTTTGATGAATTGCTTGAGGTTGGTCAATGATCATTGTTGACTTTTTAGCTGTTACGTACACCTAGGTGATGAATCGATATATATAGGAATGCATGTTGATCTTGACTAGAGCCAGCCAGTATTGTTCTTTGGTTGACAATTCTTAGTTTAATGAATGACAAATGCCATTAGGTATATGAGTATATCCCACGTTATTCTGCCGCCACATATTACCAAGAACAAGAAAGCAATCAGAAATTTCCTTTTGTTAAAAAATTATACAACTTATTTAATAATAAGAAAATTCAAATGGTTCTTGACTTGTAAAGCACGGCAATTCAAATGGATGGTTTTGTTGAAATTTATATGTTTTATGGTCCTAATGAAATTTATATGTTTTATGGTTTATTAGGACCTATGATGTGCTTAATGAAATCTGTGAATTCATATTCATTTTCACACTTCTTTTTGGGTGTAAACTGCAAAGTGTATATAAGGGTTTGTTTCTTTTCATCTATTCATTTTGGGATTCTCAGAAAGGTCAAACATAATTGGTCAGTATCCTTGCTGCAGTTGTTTGTGTAATTGTGTGAAAGCACATCTCATTGCCTTAGTGATATTAGAAAAAATCTTAACTAGAATTTGCTCTGTTTCATATCATAGACAGAGCTTCATGTATAATATCATCACCGCCATATAATTTATCCATTTCTACGAAACCAAACATTCGTTAGCATTTGGTGGTCTAATGACTCTTTTGGTACAAGATGCAAGAGTTGAAATTAATATTTGAAGGGGAGCATAAAAACCAAAATCGTATAGAGGAATGTCAATCTGAGATTATAAATTGCTTATGGCACTATTACTCTGTTAGATATAGTGAAAGATTAGATATTGGATTAGTGAAGGTTTGGTAAGAGATGGGGTATTGAATTTCAGGTATATATAATGGCCTGTAGAATTCATGACATAATACACTTATGTCCACACAAAGAATAACAATAATTCAGTTATTTGAGGCGGAAAAAGAATAACAATAACATCTAGATTGAGGAATGTTTGGGTCAATGCTAAATAAATGCTGCAATAAGATTCTGGAGCTCGATAATGGCAAAGATGATATGTTAGGTGTCTGTTATGGTTGATATGCTTTCATTTGTATTGTTATACTTTCTTACTTTTATTTTCTTTCATGGTCTGGAATTTTAATAGAATTTGTAAACTTTGGCTAACATCAAATTTGTTTCTTATTAGATTGTTGTTCATTGTGGTATATGGGGACTTCAGAAGCAGAAGCAGAGTATGCTGCCTTTGAGGAGAAGGTCAAACGAACTGTTTACCTAGATAACCTCTCCCCACAGGTCACTGAACCTGTTGTGAGAACTGCTCTTGGTCAGTTTGCAACTGTGACAAATGTTCGTTTTATTCCAAATTACACGGAATCAAAGAGCATCCCACAGTGTGCACTGGTGGAGGTGGAGAACCCAAAACAGGCTGATGCCATTGTCTCAGAGATAGCCCAATTTCCTTTCATGATACTGGGGAAGCCAAGGCCTGTGAGGGCGCTTCATGCTAGAGTTGAAATGTTTGATGATCGGCCTGTAAAGCCTGGTAGAAAAATATATTGCTGTTGGTTGGAGCCAAATGATCCTGATTTTGAAGTGGCAAAGAAACTGAAGCATCTTACTCGAAAGCACTCTTGAAGATGCGTTTGTGCTCAAGCAACAACTCCAGGAAAAGGAGAAGCTCGCAAAGCAGCAGCAGGAGTCCCTCCAAGCAAATTATAAGAAGTATGAAATGATAGATAGTGTGATGGCTGATGGAACTGCTCGTCGCTTGGCACGCCATTATATGATTCGAGTTTCAGATGACTGTTAGGCTTTTTGTTGAGGTTATCACCCGTGTAGTCAAACTGTCAAAGTGACCTCTGTACATGATACAAAGTTTATGAGGTGATGTTTGTTTTTAATAGAGAGCTTCGTAGTTGTTCTATTGTTGACTTCTGATGGTTGAAAGCCAAGCCACACCGTGTACTTTTGATGGTTGAACAGAACTAAAGAGAGGAAGAAAATTACTGTAACCTTTATCAAATCATTAATCTTATAGAAAAACAAATTATTTAGTTTACAATACACAATACATAGAGAATAGAACTCCTTATTTGATTATCAATTCACCTGATTTCCTTCAAATACGTACTGTTAAAACAGAACTAGTAGCCCTGAAGTGAAGATCTTATTCGAAATTAATGAATTGTAGGGACCCTAGTAACAATGCCATCAGAATTGACCAAAACCCAAACCCTATCACACCGGACATCTTGGATGACAATTTTTCCTTCTAGCACGACCACAGCATCGACCAAAGAATTCTCCCTCTCAATTGTTTCCTCTGCAACAGTCCCCTGAGCTCCCAACAACTCAGGCCATGAACCCTTGCCTGCATATAGACTCCAAAAACTTGTTACATTAAATGAAAACATATAGAAAGTTTACATATATATTATTTAGTGGCATGCATTCATAGTTGTAAACAGGCACTTGTTCATGATTACCTTCCATCCAGATGNTGAAGAATAGTATTTGGAAGCTGATGAAATCTGGTTTGTACAATACACATACTTAGATCATAGCTATTGTTGACAAAATCTGCTGAAAGACAAGATAAAAATATGGGAAAAAGTAGGGACAACCAGCTCATCAAACCTCGCATCGACATCATTGACACAACAGATATATTATAACATTTTTTTTTTTGGCCACATAATATAAATTTTCTAGAAATGATATTTGAATGGCTAGCTGCTGGGAGCTTAGAAAATCTGAGCTTAGCCCACATAATAGAATAGTTTGGATATAAAATTGTGATAAAATATATATAAATTTTCTAGAAATGTTATTTGAATGGCTAGCTGCTGGGAGCTTAGAAAATCTGAGCTTAGCCCACATAATAGAATTGGATATAAANTTTGGCCACATAATATAAATTTTCTAGAAATGTTATTTGAATGGCTAGCTGCTGGGAGCTTAGAAAATCTGAGCTTAGCCCACATAATAGAATAGTTTGGATATAAAATTGTGATAAATAATATATATAATTTAGTACTTAATTGAGACAATGACCAATGTTTTAATATCAACTTTAAACCCCTTGTTTTTCATGTATAAAAATACAGTGGTGGAGGTGATATCGAATTAATCTATTTGGAAGGGGTAGGTGGCTACAACTAAAAGTTGGGGTTTCCTAGAGCAATACCCACCTGGCTAAAGACATATTACGGACTAGATTCAGCGTGAATTATTTGTCTTTGACCGGCCCAAAGAACTAGTCTGGTATGCGAAATCTAGCGCATGACACCCTCGATTACTCAATAAAAAAAAAAAAAAGACATATTATGGAAAATTGTGCATAGATCTTATTCTTGGGTTCTATACCACTATTAATCCTTTTTGAACGTCTAACAACATAATCTGTAATTAATTCTTAGAGTAAATTACAATTTAGTATTTCAAATTAGTATCCCAATTTTAAAAACTTGCAAAAAAATATTTCAACTTCTATTTTGTGTCAAAATAATAACTTCGTTAGTTTTTTTGTTAAATAAACCGTTATCTGCTGATGTGACAGGGGTATTTTCGTCTTTTTACCCACATTTAAAAAATAATAATATTTTTTAAATAAAAAAATTATCTAAAATAATTTCTTAAAGGGATTAATGTCATTTTACTCCACAGACTATTACACATGTATCAGTTTGCTCCCTAAACTTCTAATTTGGAAAATTAAGGAACCTGACTTTTTCAATTTTGCCAATTGAAGTTATTCCGTCAATTTACACATTTTTCATCTAAAATGTCAGGATGATTAACCAAAATTTAGCGAAAAAAATGATGCATGATGAAAAATGATAAGATCTAAATGAAATGGACCATTTTGCCCTCAAAGATTTGGATGAAAAATGTGTAAATTGATAGAATAACCTTAATTGGCAAAATTGAAGAAGTCAGAGTCTTTAATTCCAAATTAGAAGTCTGAGTAGCAAATTGATATAAGTGTAATAGTTTAGAGAGCAAAATGGTATTAACCCCTTTCTTAAAATAAAAAAATTTCTAAAATTTTTTTTCCCCCTCCCCCTTCCCAGCCATGCCCCACGCAGCCCATCCCCATTCCCAGCCCCGTCCCCCCACCCCACCCAGCCTCTGTCACCCAATCTTAGCCCCGTCCCCCTCCTCTCCCCTCCCCT
>QANW01010974.1:198783-282057 GCA_003254865.1 Dryas drummondii | reverse complement strand
TTTTTTTTTTTTTTAAGTTTTCTTCTCCGACGTGCGACGGTGAGCTTGCTGGAGGAAGGAAGGTGGTCGGGGTAGGGGGAAGAAAAAGAAGAGAAGGTGGGGTGGTCGCCGGTAGTGGTAGGCTGCTCGGGGATGGGTGTGTGCCGGAGAGAGGAGAGGTGGGGAGGGGGTGTGTACGAGGGGGAATGGGGATGAGGTGTGTGATTTTTGGGTGTGTGTGTTTTTTTTTTTTCTGTTTAGGAAGGGTGTGCAAAAAGAAAAATTAATGGGGTATAAGGTCTTTTCCTTTAAGTTTTTTTTTTTTTTTTTTAAGAAAGGGTGTGCAAATAGCAGCACTCCTCTAAAATAGTAATGAAAAAAAAAAAAAAGGAAGGATTCTGAAACCTCCTCCCTACACCCACCCGACCCTTCCTCTCCCACCTACCTCCCCCAGTCCGGCCATCTACCCAATCCCTCCCTTTCCTGGCCGCATGCATCTCTCTCTTTCTCTCACTCTCTCTCTTTGTCTTTCCCTATATTTCTCTCTCCCACTCTCTCTCTCTCTCTCTCTATATCACTCTCTTTCTCTCTTGGCGGCGGCTTCTTCTGGTTTGTGAAGGAGAGCATGCAAGTGAAGGAAGATGAAGGAGGGTGGGTTTGAAGACATCCACTGATTTTGGATTTGGAAAATTTNAGAAATTTGTGGGATGATGATGATGATTGATGGGGTTTCTGAGAGATTTTTGCAGAGGGTTCCTATACCCTCTGCAAAGATGGGATTGCAGAGGTTTCTGAGACATTCACAGATTTTTGCACAGTGTTGATTTTTTGAATTTTGATTATTTTATTTGATCTTGTTTTATTTTATTTTTGTTTTATTTTCTTAATTTTAATTTTATGTTTATAGGTGTGGTGTGTGGGGGAATGCAGATGATCTGTTTCTGTTGGGGGGCAGAAAGGAAGATGAAGAAGAAAAAGAAAAAAAAGTAAGAGGGGTGGGGTACGTTAGTGTTGTGGCCCTGGGGGGTGCTGTTGGGCCTGTTTTTTTTTATTATTATTATTTTGGAGATGGTGGCAAAAATGTAAGGAAAAATACTTTTTTGCCCTCTCAAAAAGCCCATATGTACGGCACGTAATGAAAATGGACGAACATTAGACCAAAAGGGACGGAATGGACTAAATTGGGACACGTAAATTATAAACTGGACCAAAATGGGATAAAAATTAAATTATAAATCAATATGAAAAAAGGATAAACGTATGTGGACCAATAATGTATTTTACTCTAATTATTAATATATATTCAGCTTCATATATATATAGAACATACATACATAAGAAGAAAAATAGATAATTATATAAGTAGTCTTGAATACAAATATAATTGCATTAAGAATTAATACAAGTACCCCTTATTTCATTAATTTCACTTAACCTAACTTGATTGATGTTGAAAGCCTAGCTTGCTCTCCAACCATTAATCTTATTTAGCTTCGTATAGAATACACAGTAAAAGAACAACAAATTATTTAGTTTACAATTAATACAATACGTACATGGTGAATAAAACTCTTTATTTGATTATCAATTCGCGTAATTTCCTTCAAATACTATTAAAAGAGAACTAGTAGCCCTGAAGTGAAGCTCTTAGTCGAAATTAACCAATTGTAGGGACCCTAGTAACGATGCCATCAGTATCGACCCAAACCCGAACCCTATCACACCGGAATTGTTGGTCGACAATTGTTCCTTCTAGTACGACCACAGCATCGACCAAAGAATTCTCCCTCTCAATTGTTTCCTCTGCAACAGTCCCCTGAGCTCCCAACAACTCAGGCCATGAATCCTTGCCTGCATATATAAACTCCAAAAACTTGTTACATTAAATGAAAACATATATATAGAAAGCTTATATTTTATTTAGTGGCATGCATTCATAGTTGTAAACAAGCACTTGTTCATGATTACCTTCACATTCAGATGCCATCCTCGCTTCTTTAATTTAGGCTTNCCTCGCTTCTTGTTCTAATTTAGGCTTTTAATCTCTGATCTCTCTTTGTAATGTAGCTTGTGATGTATTGGCATGGGGAAGAGATGCATATTTATAGTTGTAATTGTCATTGAACAGCTTGTGGTTGGTCATTACTGACTATTTGGATGTTGCTTGTTAGGTAGGCTGTTTGCATGCTTTTGTTGACACGAATATTACATCATATAATATATGCAGCAGCAAACCTTGTCGCCAAGAATGAATATTAATTGCGTCTATCCCCATGATTCACGCGCGATGACCTTAAGCATGTAGAGAAGCAAAGTGAAGAATAGCTAGTATTTTGGTATGAAAATGAAGAATAGTATTTGGTCAGTTTTAGTGAAATATAGTTTGTACGATACACGTACTTATATGATAGCTATTGTTGACAAAATCTGCTGAAAGACATAAGATATAATTATATATGGGAAAAAGTAGGGATAACCAGCTCAAGAAATCTGGTATCAATCTTGGACAAACATTTCTTCTTTGTTTTTTTAGGCCACATAATATAACATTTCTTCATATAATTTGATCGACTTGGAAACTTATTTGAATGGACTGGGAGCTTAGAAAGTCTGAGCTTAGCCGGCACACATATATAATTGGAACCACTTCACACAAGTTTTCATGTCCAACTTAACTTTTGTCTTGACTATATTCAAATGTGGAGTTTTACCTCAAAAAAACATCGGCACAATTGAAGTAGGGAAATATTTTATACTTAATACACTTAATGTTTGCAATTTAATTTGAAGTCCTTACAGGTAGCACAAATAGTAAGGGTAAGTGGGGTAATGAGTTATGAATAGACTGGGTCTAGGGTTAAATCTCCTCCGATATAACAAATAAAAACATTAATGTTCACAATTCTTAACAAACTCTTATAAAACCCCAATTGATTAATATTAATTGTCCTTCTTCATCCCGCTCCATAATTGTCAAGACTTTAACCATCATTAATTATGATCACACACATGTCGCATGTGCATCTTAGTCGAACTATACGCTAATAATTATGATCAAATTCAAACTCTTATCAATTTTTTTTTTGTTGTTTTCTATTTTTGTACATAAATTTTTGCCTTGGTCCCAATCAAGTACCCAAACTATTATTCATTTTAATTTCATACCCAAAATTTTATTTTGTCTTAATTTGATATATAATGTGACTTTCGTCTTATTAGGGTATTTTAGTCAACCGAAGTTCGTGAATGGACTAAATTGACCCTAAGTATAAGACATATGCAAGACACATGACCATTGTTTGTTAATATTATTTAAAGGGAGTCACATTAATTATATACTAAATTGAGATAAAACAATAATTTGGGTATCAAGTTAGTATAAATAATATATAGTTTGGTATTTAATTAATTGAGATAATGATCAAAGTTTAAATATCAAAAGAATCAGAATTCTCTACCCATTTGCCTATCAATTTCTCTACCATGCTTTTAATCTTAGTCATCAATCCTCTCATTTCTTCCCTTCTCTTTCTCTCTCTACTCTCTCTTTGATGGTTAAGATAAAAACATGGTAGAAAAATAGAGAGGGAATCTTGGTCCCAAATTAAAACCCTTTTTTTTCATGCATGAAGAAAGGCAGTGCTGCACAGGAGGAGATATTCGAATTATATTCTATCTGCACTCTGCAGGAAGGGGTACGCACGTGGCTACATGAAAAGATATAGGGGTTTCCTAGAGCAATACCCGCTTGGCCAAAAGACTTATTACCGAAAATGGTGCATATATATATATATATATTGTTTTGGATCATTCATTTTTTATATCTTCATTAATAGATTATTTTTATAAAAAATTAGCCAAATCAGAAATCATTTGCCTATTTAACTTTGATCAAACAAATAGACAGTTTCATCGAAAATATTTAGCTCGTCTATTTGTTTGATCAAAATTAAATAGACAAATGATTTCCAATTTAGCTGATTTTTTACAAAGATAATCTATCAATAGAAATGTAAAAATAAATGATTCGGATTGACACAAAATAACTCATGTGGACCCCACAAAGAGAGATCCCTCATTTAGTGTTAAATGAAAAATCTCTCATTTAAAGTCCCATATATTATATATATATTTATTTATTTATGTATTCTTGGATTCTATGTTAGGCAGAGGGTTCTTTGTACAGTGTATTTATAGTGGTATCACATATGATGCATTGCATTTATAGCTTGTAGTTGGTTGTTAATTGTTATTTGACTTTAGGTGTAACGTGTGTTACGTAGGCTAAAAATTAGTCTTCACGCCTTGTATATAGTATACCAACTTTCGAAACTTTCAGAAATTGTTTTAAATAGTATGTTGTTCAATTGTAAAGTTGAACCACCGATTCAGTCGTTGGTTCACAGTCTGAACACCTGGTTTAGATTTACAATTTGTATTGGTAGGGTGATGCATGCCTTATTTTTAGATAGTCTGATAAAACCTCAACCTACCATGTAGAAGCAAAACGAAGATATTCGAATAATGCTTGGTCAATAGTATAGATTAAAGACATGCAATATTTTAACAACACATTCAAAGTCAGTTTTGTTGATTATATCGTACAAAGTCAGTTCTAAATTTTTAAGGAAGTTGATGAAATGTGGTTTGTACGATATACGTACTTAAATGACATAAGCGTTCACGAAAAAAAATAAGAAGATGATATGATAGGAATTGTTGACAAAATTTGAAAGACCTAAAAGAAACATATTGGAAAAATTAAGTGGCTGGGGATAAACTCATGTGATTTAATTAGCCCATTTTATGTTGAAAAACCTCCTCTGGCTGTGAAAAGCTGCATTTGACTGCTATAAAATAAGATATCCTAATAATAATATAATTAACTTGAATTAATATACTTATTTGAAAAACTTAATCAGCAAAAGTCATCATTTGAAATTTGGACCTTGGGTTGGTTGATAGATAGGAAAGTAAGCAAACTGATAATAGCTCAAAAGTGCATATTGGTTGTCCTATTAATTATATAATTTGTGCAATTTTATTGAAAAAAATACTAAATTTGTGTTTTATTTTGTTCATTCAGATTTAACACGGAAAAGGTTAATATAACAATAAGAAGATGTCATGAGGAGCAAATAAATTAAGGAAAGCACAAGATGGGCTGGTGGTTATGTTTTGGATGAGTGGGTCACGTGATGGTCTTAAGACTCCTAGCAAGATTGAAGCAAAAAGGTAAAAGAAAGAAAGTGAAGGTGGGCCCGTGTACATGGTTTGGATTGTTACTGAGTGGGTTAGAGCTTTATTTTCTAATTTTATTAGATAAGGAGATTGGGAGAGATTTTTAGGATAAACCGATCCATTGTTATATAGCGTAACAAATATATATGACATAATATAGGTATGTTATTAATATTATACTTAGGAGAGATAAACATATACTTGGATATACTTAGTTCAACAATACTCTTATATGTTAAATTGATTACATCACATAACAATATTTCAGTTACACAAAAAAATTATCGTAGCACCCAAATTTCCCTTGTGATGCTGAGAGTTTGCCTCTATATAAAGAGAAGCCTAACAATAAACAACTATTGGAGATTCTCTCTCAGACTCTCTTTTGTTTTAGGTTTTATTTTCTTGTTATGGAGAACTAAACTCCCTAGCTAAGGCTAGGGAGAATCTAACAATTTATTTATGTAATTTATTAGTTTGATTCAATTTCGGGCTTCAATGATTATATTTTTCTATGTGGTTGATTTAATTTAATATATAGTTTTTTTTTTTATTTAATTGATGAGTGTTTGATGCAATTCATAGGTTCAGTCATGCTTTTCCTATAGTTTATAAAATCATTCATGCTTTTAATAATTGAGAATAACTTGTAGATTAATATAATTTTCGATGGATATTGTTTCTTGATAGTTTGTCGCTTAAGGGTACATGGTATGCTTGGAATTATCCTAAAAAAATTGAAAAATGTTTTTTATGATTTTGATCAACCACTATGGAAAAATTACTTTTGTGATATTTTTTTAAAAATAATTCTCAAATTTTCTGATTAAGGGCCGTTCCTAGTTGTACCTTAATTGAGTTATAAAAAAAAAAAAATCAAATTAATGGATTGCATGTTTAAGTTGTAGGTGGAATCCTAATGCCTTAGTGTTTTCTTATTATTGAATTTTTCCTTGACTTAAACCTTGTTTAATTTCTCTATCACTTGTTTCAGTTTTCTTAGTAAATTCTGTGAACTTTTTCACTACTCTCCATGAGTTCGACACTCGACTTCTGAGTTTATACAGCTACGCGACACCTGCACTTGGGTTTAGCAAGCACAAACATTTGAGTTTCTTTCTTTTTCGATCTGGTTAGAATGAGAGTACTGCAACAAGCTACATATATTATAATTTTGTTTAATTATCAAGGGTGATCGTGCGTAATCTCATTTTCATATATTCTAAAACAAATCTAACCTTGAATTAATTTTGTTTTCCATATATCCTGGTACGTTAATTAGTGTTTACACTAGCCAATTGGTACAAAGTGCTCTTAATTAAGACAACTACATGGATGAAGCACATGCATACGAGTGTGTAACGCGATGTGGTGTGAGGGTGGGTACCGTGGGTATGTAGGTTGGAACCATCAAGAACAAGGATATCAAAATGGGGTGGCTGTGTGAGCTGGGCTTACTGGACTTCCAAACGAATGAGAGGTACTGGGCTCGGAGTTGCGGAATAGGTTGGGTTACAGCCCTTGTATGAGTAGTATTAGAGTTGTGTACTATCTATTATCCCAACTGACGTAGCACTTTTTCATTTGTACAACTTTGGTATGATGTCCTTCCAACATGGATTCACGTAGAACATCGTGCCACCGTACTAAACTCACATATCATTTATCATATCATTTACCACATTAGTTAGTGACCAAAATTTGGATTAATAATTTGTCTATAATATTAAGTATTATCCTAGCTAGTTGATAGTGATAGATTAGAAGGCATGGGAGGGATGGGGTGAATACAAAACTTGGGTAATAGTTTGAATAGTATTATTAACCAAAAATTGGATAATATATTTTTTATACACAGTTGAGATAATAGTTTGAACGCAACTAATGAATTTGTTGTATAAACCACATATATCTTCTTCTTTTTCTTTTGTCTTAAAACCACATATCTAATGAAAGATTTCAAAATTCGCTCATAATTCTTAACTCAAGTGGCATGTGATGGATGAGATGAGGGTAGATCTGGGTTCAAAATTAAGAAACTGATGAAAAAGTAAAAGGAGAAGATCTAACTGATAATTTCCATTTGTTTTATTTTACTGTTCCACAACCAAGTATTCATATAATCATATTCAAAGAGTCTTGTTTCATTGTTCTAGTGAACCTAACATATATAATTAACTCGAAAACTTGTTGAAATGATGTTATTAAGAAAATAAGATGATTGGAAATCTGAGAGTTTAGTAAGACTCGCCTTTTGGATGAGTATAATGATTTACTGATATCTTTTTTAACTAATGAATTAATTAACATTGATTAATATAGGTTAACATTTGAATGAGCATAATGTTCGCAAGCCATTTGAATCATTTGAATGGAATGATAATGAATATATATTTATCAATGGTCACAGTGTCATGAATAGTGACACTGGGAAACTGCAACACAGAGATATCCCATATTCCCTTGTGTATGGTTACAATTAGTCTCTGAATCTATCAAGAACAATGAAAATCCGAACCTGAATGAAAGTGATCAATTATGAGCTATTCTTATGATGGTTCATAAAAAAGAAAAGCTCCAGCAATTCCAGTGTGTGTCTGATATCCAGTGAAACTTTCAGATTAACCTTCTTAAGAATATGGGTTGATAACTCTGTTGAAGTATAAACTCTCTTAGCTGATTATTTAGCTCATAAGCTATTGTTTTTCTGTTTCTTCTTTTACTTAGCCATTAAGTGTTGCGTAAGCACATTGAGATGTAAGGTCCAGATTACATTCTGGAAATGAGCTCATAGGCTTAGATGCTGACATGTGTCACAGCACATGCCAGAGAACTGTACCTGCTGTTTGTTTTCTGATATGAATGAAATGCATAGCTGATGTACCTTAGAGTCGGTATATTCATCAAACAATACACCTCTCCCTAAAAATCCAACTCTCCCAAAAATAATCCAAAAGAAATACAAAGAAATACTCTGTTTAAATCAACATGGTATCAGAGCGTGAGTTCTGATCGGATCGTGTTTGGGCGTTTTTTTTTTTTTTCTTTTTTTCATTTCTGTGGTTAAACTCGGTCTCATATGGCTGAGTCCTCTGGGAACGAGCTACGAGCTCCCATCTTCAACGGCGAGAACTACGAATTCTGGCGGATTCGCATGAGAACGATATTTAAATCTCATGGAATCTGGGATCTCGTTGAAAGAGGCTATGAGACTCCAAAGGTGAAGAAGAAGGTTAATGAAAAGGAGATAGAGGAAGACGATGAACTTCTTCTAGAATCTCTGATGATGAAGGATGCGAAAGCCCTGGGTATCATTCAAGGTGTTGTGTCAATCTCTATCTTCCCCAGAATCGCAAACGAGGAGACTTCGAAAGGGGCCTGGGACGTTCTACAACAAGAATTTCATGGAGATAAGCAGGTTAGATCTGTGAAATTGCAAGGTCTTAGGAGAGATTTCGAATACACTCGTATGAAGGATGATGAATCATTTACTGCTTATTCTACTAGACTATTTGATGTTATTAATCAAATGAAGAGTTTTGGGGAAGAACTACCTCGACAGAGAATTGTACAGAAATTACTCATCAGTCTGACTAAAGAATATGATTCGATGTGTGTTGTTGTTGAGAATACCAGAGATTTGGATACTATTGATGCTCAAGAAGTTGTTGCAATTCTTAAAGGTTTTGAGCAATGGCTTGACAGACATTCTGATGGTACAATAGAAAATGTCTTTGCTAGTATGACAATGAGCTCGAAGGGAGCTAAGAGCAGCTTAATCAGTAATCCAAAGAACAAGAAGAATGTGAAACAAAAGTATAAGCAGACAGACACCAAGGCACAGAATTCAGAAAAGCAGAAAAATGTGAATGAGCAGTCGAAGGAGACTTGTAAAACTTGTGGCAAATTGCATTATGGTGAATGTTGGTTCAAAGGGAAATCTAAATGCAATAAGTGTGGTCGTTTTGGGCATATAGCAAGGGACTGTCATTCACAGCAGAACAAAGGAGGACAGATTGTGAATTATGCTAATCAAGTGGAGGAGACTGCAAACATGTTTTATGCTTGTCACTCGGCCACTGTAGTGAAGAACCTAGGTGTTTGGTACATTGATTCAGGCTGCAGCAACCACATGACCTCACAAGAGTCATTACTGGTTGATGTGGTTAAGAATGTTAAGTGCAGGATTAAAATGGGAACTGGTGAGATTGTTCAAGCTGTTGGAAAAGGCACTTTGCAAGTTGAGACAAAGGGTGGAACCAGATACATTAAAGAGGTGATGTTAGTACCTGGTTTGGATGAGAATTTGTTAAGTGTTGGTCAAATGGTTGAACACGGTTATTGGTTGTTGTTTGGTGATCTTATGGTCGACATATTTGAAGACAGAAATATGGAACAGCTAGTAGCTAGTGTGCCAATGAAAGGAAACAGATGCTTTCCACTGACACTTGATTATGTAAAGCCAATGGTAGCTAACAAAGCCATTGTAGAAGGTTCAGCCTGGAAGTGGCACAGGAGGTTCGGACATTTGAATTTCACAAGTCTGAAAATGCTTCAAGACAAAGAAATGGTACTAGGTTTACCTGAGTTAAGAAAATGTGAGTCAGTTTGTGAGGGGTGTGCAACTGGAAAGGCTCACAGGGAAGCATTTGATAAGGAAAAGGCTTGGAGAGCTTCAAATCCTCTTGAACTAATACATTCAGACGTCTGTGGCCCTATGCAAATCACAACAATTGGAGGAAATAGATATTTTCTGCTATTTATCGATGATTACAGCAGAATGTGTTGGGTGTATTTCTTGAAACATAAGTCTGAAGTGTTTACAGTTTTCAAGAAGTTTAAAGCTATGGTTGAACTGCAGAGTGGTTATTAAATTAAAAAGCTGAGAAGTGATAGAGGAGGTGAATACACTTCAACTGAATTCACCAAGTTCTGTGAAGTCATTGGACTAGAGAGACAGTTAACAGTAGCTTACTCTCCACAGCAGAATGGAGTAGCTGAGAGGAAAAATAGAACAGTTGTGGAAATGGCTAGGACAATGTTGTACGAAAAGAAGATGCCTTTGAAATTTTGGGGAGAAGCAGTAAATACTGCAGTGTACTTACTCAACAGATGTCCCACTAATGCTCTTACAAATGTTACTCCATTCGAAGCTTTTAGTGGAAGGAAACCAGGAGTGAAACATTTCAAGATCTTTGGTTGCCTCTGTTACACACATGTCCCATCTCAACAAAGGCACAAACTTGAGGAAACTGGTCAGAAGGGAGTGTTTGTTGGATATGGCAGTTGTGAGAAGGGTTATAGGGTCTACAACTTGAAGACTCAGAAAATCATTGTATCAAGAAGTGTGATTTTCGATGAAGAAGCTAGATGGAACTGGGAAACAAGTGAAGAGGTGAACATAACAGTCCCAATTGACATTGAAGAGCATCCCAGAATTACAGAAGCTGAAGAAGAACCTGCCACACCAATTCAACTAGTTCAGTCCCCTCAATCATCTCAAGCTACAAGGTCAGTCTCTAACCTATCTGGTTCAACAACTGGTAGTGTTAGTTCTGATAGATNAGAAGGGATGGAAGTTGTATCAATTAGATGTCAAGTCTGCATTTTTGAATGGTGTTCTAGAAGAGGAAGTCTATGTTGAGCAACCTGAAGGTTTTGTAGTTAAAAGTCAAGAAGCCAAAGTTTACAGACTTAAGAATGCTCTCTATGGGTTAAAACAAGCTCCGAGAGCATGGTATGGAGAAATTGATGCTTATTTGATTCACTGTGGCTTTCACAGAAGTAGCAGTGAAGCAACTCTTTATACTCGAACTCAAACAGATCAAGGCACACTCATAGTCTCTATTTATGTAGATGACATAGTGTATACAGGGAGTAGTATGCAGATGATTGAAGAATTTAAGAGTGAGATGAAGAACAGATATGAGATGTCTGATTTGGGATTGCTGCATCACTTTCTAGGCATGGGAGTGATCCAAACAGGGAAAGGTATATTCATACATCAAAAGAAATATGCCTTGACTCTGTTGGAAAAATTTGGTCTGAAAGATTGCAAACCTGTTGGAACACCTCTCGCCACAGCTGACAAGTTAAGAAAAGAAGATGGAAGTGAGGCTGCAGAAGAAGAGTTGTACAGAAAAATTGTGGGTAGTTTATTATACTTAACCGCCACAAGACCTGATATTATGTATACTGCTAGTCTACTAGCTAGATTTATGCACAATCCAACAAGAAAGCATCTCGGGACAGCAAAAAGAGTGTTGAGGTACATTCAGGGCACAGTAGACTTTGGGATTGAATATAAAGCTGGAGAATCAACTGTGTTAGTTGGATATTGTGACAGTGACTGGGGAGGTTCTGAGGACGACATGAAGAGCACCTCTGGCTATGCCTTTACATTTGGGGAAGGTATATTCTCATGGGCCTCAGTGAAGCAACACAGTGTTGCTCTGTCAACTGCAGAAGCAGAATACGTTGCAGCTGCTGAAGCAACAGCTCAAGCGACATGGCTCAGATTTGTACTGCAGGATTTTGGAGAAGAACAAGCAGAAGCAACTACTTTAATGTGTGATAATACCTCAGCGATAGCTATATCAAAAAATCCAGTCTTTCATCAAAGAACCAAGCATATCAAGAGGAAGTTTCATTTTATTAGAGAAGCAATTCAAGATGGAACAATTGATTTAGTCTACTGCAAAAGTGAGGAACAACGTGCAGATATTTTCACTAAGGCTTTGGCAAAGGATCGTTTCTGCTATCTAAGAAACTTACTTGGTGTTAAATCAGCTAAGGGTTTAGAAGGGAGTGTTGAAGTATAAACTCTCTTAGTTGATTATTTAGCTCATAAGCTATTGTTTTTCTGTTTCTTCTTTTACTTAGCCATTAAGTGTTGCGTAAGCACATTGAAATGTAAGGTCCAGATTACATTCTGGAAATGAGCTCATAGGCTTAGATGCTGACATGTGTCAAAGCACATGCCAGAGAACTGTACCTGCTGTTTGTTTTCTGATATGAATGAAATGCACAACTGCTGTACCTTAGAGTCGGTATATTCATCAAACAATACACCTCTCCCTAAAAATCCAACTCTCCCAAAAATAATCCAAAAGAAATACAAAGAAATACTCTGTTTAAATCAACAAACTCTGCTAGTGTAGTTTCTGCAATTCAAAGCTTTATTCTTAAAGGTTTCACTTCAGCAAGATCACCTTGAAATTCTCTACTCATAAACAGGGAACATATTATTCATCAACCTTATAATACTATACTACCCTCTGTGAGGGTCTTGCTCTCCTTAAAGAGAAAACAGTAGTAGATGAAGAGGAAGAAGAACAGATACAAGCAAATTAGCTACCCCCATTTCAACGCCAAATATAAGCGATTAACCTCTTGCCCATCTGCCAACTCTGCAGTTGAAGAAGAACAAGCCAGTAGTTACAAAATTGACATGTAATGCACTTAGCATATGAAACTTTCTTTAGGCCATGGCAAGAGCATCTATAAAAGCTCCACAAATTCAGATACTTTGGAGATCTGCATAAGAAAGTGTACCCACAAACTTAACTAATAATGAAAAACATTGACCAACTGTATGATAGAGAAACTGCTGCTTTATGTGTTCATCAAGTCCTTAAAACAATGAAACCCAAGAAGAATGTCCCCTGTTGAGCCGTTTCTTTAAGCATGCACTTACTCTTTTTTGGCAATTGGCATCATAAAATTAGGTCCATGAAACTGCAGGGGATGAATCCCAACAATGTATCCTGCATCTTCATCTGAGCATTATCTTTTACATGACAACGGCATAAACCATAGAATTTGAATTTGAACACAGCATTGCACATCAGAAAATGTTACAAGAATCACCATATTACTAGATTCTACAATGCCATTTCACAAACATGAAAAAGTTATAAAAGTCTTAGCTTTCGTATTTCATGCTGCATAACAGAACTTACACTGCAGAATGCCACAATCAAGTTAGGTTACTTGGCAACAATTAAGTGTTTTTTAGCACTCACATTTCATCAATTAGCCTCGTAGCCTCATTTGTATTCTTACTCTTTCTGTAACCATTGATTAATATATTATATATTAGGTTCATGACCCTTTCAAATCATATATAGCAGCACCAAATATTTACAATGCCCTGTCATCTGACATTCTGACCTTTCAAACAATATCCATTGATCAATGTATTGGGCGTAATCCTATTTGGTATTAAGCCTCTTTGGGTCATAAGAATGTTAAAGAGGTTATCACATTGGGTAACACATTCTCAGCTTCCATTTTCTTCAAAGTTCTGACTATCGCATCCTTCCTCACAAAATCTGTCAATGATCATCAGGTTATAAATTTTTTATTTACATCATGCTTGGTCCTCCCCTGCTCACTTCACTCATTGACTAAGGACTAATCCAAAAGTGCTCATCTCTTTGTTCTTAATCTTTCTTTGGCTTACAAAGGATTCAATCACCATATTAGTTGATGGATGCGTCTGAAATCCAATCTGAGTGATGGATAAAATCCAATATCATGCCAACCCCACAAAGAACACAAATCTAAATGTAAAAGCGTCAAGGGAATACCATGCATCTAAAATTCTAAATCCAATTGCTCGCACCCCACAACAGCTTTGAGTTACAAGTACAATCCAATTGCCTAGACCTAACCAACACAGAGAAATATATAAGCACACAGCCGATGATATTATCCTCAAAATCAACACAAAACCAGAAAGAACCTGCCGACCCACTGAGTCCTCAGTCCAAACACAAGCACACAAGTATGACTGAATCAACTCAATCGGTAGTTCCCAGACCCATCCCACCACTCAAATCATGTGAAATTCACTCATTCTTAACCCAGGAGGAAAAGAACATAGTCACAAAAGCAGAAGAGAGAGCAAAAAAGAAAAACTACAATAAAAGAAAACGATGAGATTTACCTATCCATCAGGAAAAAATGAGTTGAAATAACTACTAACAATACAAAGCCAGCGCCTTTAAAATCTAAAAATATCAAAACCCAATTAAAAATTTATTAGTACAAACGATGATATGTGCAACTTTTTGGGTGGCAGGATATCTAAATCATCTATGCACAACTATACCCACAAGTCACAACTCCATGACTTCGAAAACACAAACCATAACTTGGGACAGAAAATTAGCAAACAAGAGAAAAAGAACACAGTTAATGATGGCAGTGAAATTAGATCCAAGCTATCATAAAAGTATCTCAAAAAAATAATGCATGCTATCAAAAAAGAATAGATCTGCTTCTTCTCACAGAGAAACACACTGTCCTCAATGTAAAACAATATTAATGGACCGTCAGGGTACAAAACAGCTAGTATTTGGTGTAAAACGATAGAGATCAATGAATGAACATAGAGGGGTCCAGTTCATCTCCTTATACAGAGAAACACGGTAGAGAGATCAGAGAAGCTTCTACGTGTCAGCCTGTTTTCCTCGACCGTGATTCCTCTGTATAAACAAATGGAATGGACCCTTTTGACACCATGAGAAGAGGGTATCGCCTCAAGAGGCTGAAAGGCGGGACGGATCTAACTGTAAAGGGAATGGTTGCTGATGTGGGTATTTTATAGGCAAAAAGATGCTTCACGTGTCTGCGTGCTTATTCCCACGAAAACCCTAGTCAAGTCGAAGAGTCCAAACATGACTACAATTCATCATCATGGATGAGACCGTAGGTCTTGCTTAGGCTAAGTAAGCAATAATAATAATAATAATTTTTCTGAATTTTTAACATTAATTATATTTAATGTGTGACATGTTTAAGGGCCAGTTTGGTATTGCTGTAAGAAAAAACAGCTGTGAAGTAAAACAGCTGTGAAGTAAAGTCAGCTGTAAAGTAAAGCAGTTGAGTATTTGGTAAACCATGTTTTCAAAAGTACTGTAAAAGCAAAAAATAATATCAAAGTGTTTGGTAAAAATTAATGTAAAAGTGCTGTGACTGTGTATAATTACTAAAATGGACATGATGCCGAAAGTGTATTTCACTTATTTATTTGGTAAAACTAAAATATTTTTTTACTTATTTTTTAAATTTGTGGCTACAAATTTTTATTAGCATTAATTTTTTTAAGAATAACATTATTAAATAAGTATTCCTATTATTTTTTAAAGTATATTATAATTTTAATCGTACAAATAAAATATCATAATTAATTATTACAATATAAAATATAACTAACAATGGAAATATTTTTTAATTTAAAATAAATAAATAAAAATTATATAAATCAATAAGGGTAGTGGGTAAAATAAAATATTCATTGTTGTTATGATTCACTGCAGGTTTCTAAGTTTTCAAAAGCACCTAGAAACCTGCTTTCTGTTTTTGCTGTGGGGAGTTGAGAATTGTGGGGAAAGCAGTTTTTTATTTTTTTACCAAACACCAAAACTGCTATAGGCGATTGAGAATTGTCATCCACAGTAACTTTTGGATCCTCCACCGCAATCCCAAACGGAGCCTAAGTGAAATCGGTTCGATTACCGAACCACACACAACCACCTCCGATTGATAGTTATCAAAATACTATTTTTCTTATCAATACTGCATGATCCAATAAATGTTGATATTCCCACAGTTGATTGTGTAGATGAATTTCTCAACCCTACTTCTAATAGGATAGTCTTCTTGTGTTAAGAGTAAATATGAGTTTAAAATTCATGGACAATAGTTAATTAATAAAAAATAAAAAAGATCTAAATCTAAAACTTAAATGTGAAAACTTTTTGCTAATCATGTTTGTACACTCTGTATTGGTTCAAATAAATTAGTACAAGTTCTGAGTTTGTTGTTATTTGAGACTTGTTGCTAAAAGCCTCTTGTTTCACTAGTTAATATTTCTCTCTTGGCAATTTAGTTTAAGAAAAATAATGCACACCAATACAATTACAAGCCAAGCTTGCCAAACTGCTAAAATGAGGATCCAACAAATTTCATGCAATATTGAGATGAAGATGTATTAAAATACAGATGCAGAAGTCTGCTGCATACTATAATACTGAGACTAGCTACATCCAAAGTGTGAGAGCACCTCTGAGGCACTCAATGGCCCATGGCCAAAATGGCTACTAGCCTGCAAGTACAGTACAAATGTTGCAAGCACTTGCTGGTGAGGATTCTAAACCACAGGCAACCACACCTAATGTGATGCAAGGTAAACCCAGGTGACAAAAAATCCAAGTTTCACTTGCATATATCCTTTACCATTATATCAACAATTATGGCACAAGTTGGCTTTAGCAGAATTAGGATTGGTGAAGCAGTTCTGTCCAGTCAAAAGGTGCCCAATCTTGATCGATCAAAGCTGTTAACCGCTTGCTTTTGTGCCTCCACTGTCTCATACCTTCGGCGGCCATACATGTCTTCCTCAGGCAATTGTAGAATCCCTCTTATAACATTCAGCCCAAGGCTGCTATATATTGAATGTTTTTTCATCATCAATCACGTGGACAAACCCCTTCTTTAAACCAAATTCAACATGAAAATACGGAAGATGATCCGGAATGGAACCGCGCAAGCCCTTCACACTTGTATCAATAAGCTTCTTCGCATTGTGTTGGCTCCACTCATCTTCAGCTTCATCAATTAATTGCCTGAAAGCATTGTTTTAATTTTGTAAGTTGTGGAAATTAAGAGCAAACTTGTTTTTTTTAGTTACAGATTGTAAACTCAATAGTACGGATTAAAATAAGACACGGTCTATATAATATATTCATTTCGATCAAAATATTAGAAAGAAAAAAAAAAATGAGACGCGTACCTAAGTACCTAAGTACATATATATATAAATATATACATACAAAGATGTGCATCTATATACTCGCTCGGGCAAAAACTATATGTTTGTGCATGCACATGTATGTGTGTATATTATACTATACATATTCAGACCACAGATATTTTATGGAGAATAATGTCAGCCTCATGGCTATGGTGGCTATTTCTCAGCAGAAAGTACAAAGATGGAACTTTGAAAACACAAACTATACATTTTCAGCTCTTTATTAAAAACTCAAGTTTAAAGAAAACAATTTGAACTATTTCTCAAGAACCCAGAGAAAATTAAGAGAAAACAAGCGCCTGAGGAATGAAAGACTGAGAGAGAAACAAGTGAGAGAAGGTGGGCTTGGGCTTAGTTAGAATATGGGTGGGCCAGAGTTTTCGGGTCGGGTTGGACTTAGCCATAAGATTCGGGTCTGACACGAATTAATAACCTTGAAGAATGGCGAACCTGCTGAGTCAAAATTTGAAGGGAAACTGTTCGTGTACCAAGCAAAGACCTCTTTCATATGTTGCCAAAGAATTCAACTTCTTCTGCAAAAAATGAATTTGAAAGAAGCAAAACCCTGCACTCTCTTTCTTCTTTATTCACGAACCCACTGCAAAATTCTTCACCAAATTCCAACCCCAAAAGCAGTAAGAAAACCAAGAAGACTCTTCTGGGTCCAACCCAGTTTGAGCATTACGTGAGAGACCGATGTAAGTCAGCTAAAACCAATCTCAAAGATGCACTAAGATGCTTTGATAAGCTGGTTCAATCACAACCCATGCCTTCCATTGATACATTTAATCATATACTGGGTTCAGTTTCGAAGCTTAAACAGTACCAGACCGTGTTTTGGGCACATAAGAAGTTGAATAGTGGAGGAGTTAAACCTGATTTATGCACACTTAACATTTTGATTAACTGTTGCTGCCATTTGGGTGTTGTGGATTGTGGGTTTGCTGTGTTTGGGGAGATTATGAAGAGGGGTTTTGAGCCTGACTTGGTCACAGTTAACTCTCTGGTGAAGGGTATGTGTGTGAAGGGTAAGGTTGTGGATGCAGTTCAAGTGTTCGACAAAATGATTGAGGAGGGGCTTCCGCGGAGTGTGAATGTGTATGGGATTCTTATTAATGGGCTTTGTAAAATTCGTGAGACAGGTCGTGCGTTGGAGTTGCATAGGAGGATGGTGAAGGCAAAGGGTGAGGCAAATGTGATCACCTATGGCATGATCATTGATTCTCTTTGCAAGGATGGGTTGATTGATGGGGCACTGAAAATGTTTTCAGAAATGGTTGGTGCAGGCATCTCCCCGGATGTCATTGTTTACAGTTCTTTGATTAAAGGATTGTGCAGTGTTCGAAAATTGAGAGAAGCTGTGAGAATCTTTGATGAAATGGTTGGGCAAGGAATTTCTGCTGATGTAATCACATACAACTCTTTGATTCATGGATTTTGCCAAATGGGTCTGTGGGAGGAAGCCATGAAAATATTTAATCGAATGGTGACAGTGGGAGGAGAAAATTTGCCGGATGTGGTGACATTCACGATTTTGATAGATAGCCTGTGCAAAGCAGGGAGGGTAGAGGAAGCACAAAAGATATTTGCATTGATGATTCAGAAAGGCAAGGAGCCTAATTTGTTCACCTATAATTCACTCTTGAGTGGGTTATGTTTTGTAGATCAACTGGATGATGCAGAAGAACTATTAGAACAGATGGTGGATAGAGGTTTTGAGCTTAATGTTGTTAGCTACAATATATTAATGAATGGCTATTGCAAGAGTTGGAAGACTGACGAGGCTGTACAACTCTTTAAACAAATGCGTTGCAAAGGATTGGAACCTGATACAGTAACTTATAACACACTTTTAGGAGCATTATTCCATGCAGGCAGAGTTAGAACAGCACAGGAACTTTTTGAAGAGATGCAAACTTGTGGTCAGTCCCCAGTCTTGTCTACATATACTGTTATGTTGGATGGACTCTGCAAGAATGGACACATTGAGGAGGCAACAGATTTATTTCAGTCCCTTAGGACTACTAAACATGAACCCGGTATTCAGGTTTGGAGTATTCTAATTCGTGGGCTGTTTAGAACTGGTAGGTTAGAAGAAGCAATGGAAAAATTTAATGAAAGGTTAGAGAAAGGCTTGATTCCAGATGTTGTAACATATAACATAGTGATAGATGGCCTCTGTAAGGGAGGGATGTTAGTGGAGGCTGAAAAATTGTTCTTGCAAATGGAAGATAGGGGTTGCTTACCAGATTCCATTTCGTTTAATATTATAATTCAGAGTTTTCTTCGAGAAAATAATGTTCATAAAGCAACAGAGCTGGTTGAAATAATGCGTAAGAGGAATTTCGTACCAAATGATGCAGTCACTTCAATGTTACTCGAAGTTCTTGTGCAGAATGCACAGGGTCGTGCACCTCTTGAATCACTTCCCAATTTTCTTCGAAAAGAATTGTTATGTAATGCAAATTCTATGAAACACAGGAAAGTATTGTAGTGCTTTTCTATTCGATGCCAAGCAATTCAACACTGTTAATGCATTCTCAATTTTCATTCGTTATCAATATCTTTGTAAGACATAGATGAGGTTTTGAGGCTCCTTGATGGAATGAAGCTGAGGGGTTTGGTGCCTAATAATGTAACAACATTTGAACTGATATATGGAATCTCATTTTGTATTGATAGAGGGAAATGCACAAAAGGACTGTTGTTATTTGTACCATATTTCAGCCTTCATTTATATAACACGGAAACCTAAAGCTGTGGCGGCCATGTTTGCTATTTTGCCTTTTCCTGTGGCTGATATTGATTGAAATAAATATACTGCATTATCAAGATCAGCATTCATTGAGTAAACTGAATCTATTTAAAACTTGGAAGAGGTAGGTAAAAAAGAAAAAAAAAACCTCTAGATGCCCATTTGATTTCTCGGTAACAGTTACAAAAGTGTGTATGCCTCTGAAACTCTCTAAACTTTGCGCAAAATAAAATATACACAATAACATACAAAATGGATATTAAGAGACAAACTTATAGTAAGATCCTGGGCAGGAGTATTGGCATTACCGCATTAACATGCTGAAATTATGAATTGCCAAGTGAGAAACCCCTCTTTCGACCTCGAGACCTATTTGTTGAAACACCCATGGAGGTAGCAGGAAGATCTTTCAAAGATTCTTCCTCGCTCTTCTCATCATCACTGATAAAAGTTTCGGTCTGGTCCGTACTCTCTTCCTCTGCTTGTGGCAGTTTCCCAGCAATTTCTTGTTTTGAAAGTTTATCTCGAAGCTCTCTTAGTTTAGCTTTCTTTGAATTCAAGACCCCAAGAAACTAGAATAAGTAAAGGAAAAGTCAGTCAAGGTGTAAAAAACAGAACAACAAGATAATTCTCTATTAGATGATTGAGTTGAGAGAGAATAAAAATTCCAGTCAATTAAATGCCAAATACTCAAAAGCACTTAAAGTGACCGCATGATCAAACTGTAATTCAGACACATTTGGAATGAACATGTTAATAAGTTCAAAACTAAGGGGTATCTAACCAAACCAATGGATATTGGAATATTTAACCAAACCGACTAGTACCTTGCTATCCTATCCATCCCACTGTGCGAATAAAAAAGAGTCTTAACTGCACTTATCCAATCTTCCAACCAGTTCCTTGAATATAAAAAACTGGACAGACAAAACTTCAATATAATATCTTCACCATGGCACCAAAATGCAGCCTTATGGGTTTCACTTCACAAGTGTAAATCATTAATCATCTAGAAACCAAAGACAACAAATGCTAGACTATGAAACCACTGCAGGACATTTTTCATATGAAAAATCAAGTCTCACAAGGGTATATCATCTGAACACCACACTCTAGAGTGAAGTAATTATCAACTGCATTCTATGGCGGGAGAAGTTTGAAGTTCCATTCACAACATAAAGGAACATAAAGAGAACATAAAGAGAACATAGAGAGAAAAATTATCAATGAATAAATAAACCATAGAGAAATGAAAGACTTAAGGTTACACCTTTGCATAAATTGCGGATTCAAATTCCATCTTCTCAACGGTAATCTTTTCACTCTGTGCTAGACACTTCTCAGCTTCCACTTTCAACCTCTCATATGATTGAGTTTTTCTCACAACTTCTTCCTATACATACATACATACATACACTAGCATGAATGAGACAAGAAAACAAGTTATACTCTCACACGCACCTTCAGTACAATACTGACTCTAATATGCATGACATTTACAAACAGAAGGAGCTGCAATTAGTTACTTCTTAAGAGTAAGCCAAACAAGGAGTTGACATATTGTATTTACTGCTTTTCATTGTCCAAATGAGTGATCAGTCAGATATTATCCCAAATTTTATGCAAGTTCCAACAAAGGCAATCGGCTCCTAGACAATATAAAGCAGCATATCAGAAATCTAAAAATTCTGTCTAGTGCAGCATTGGCTTCTCCCATCACAATCAAGTGTAAGTAAACATCAAATGGACACAACCTCATGCCCTATTATATAACAAGGTTAACCCAAACTCTTGTATTATATACATAACTAGTTGATAGTGGAGGAGACCCATCTGGGTTCCTTCAGAAACACACAATTCTTAAAATTCTTAATCCCAACTTCAAATTGACTACCAAATTCCAAAAATTCCACAGTGACTTTAAATTGGGTGGTTCCCAACTAAGTTTCATCTGTCTGGCAACCATCACAGAATACATAGACCACTTGAAAGTCGGACCATATTCATAAAACACACTTCTTCAGTAACAAGAAAAGAAATTTACACAATGAAGGAAATAAGCTGAACAATGATTCACAAACTTACACTCAGCCCAACATTTGCATCCATGAGAAAATCCAATATTTCTGCTGTGGTTTGCTTACTATTAGACGATGGCTGACACTTCCACCGCCATTCTAGCTTGGTCCCTTCTTTCTCAAAAGTCCATGACAACTGCACAACATTACACAATCACATAATCAACAATTAACCATTATCCAAAACTACGAAAAATCACTTCCCAAAAAAATAATAATAAAGTCTCTATTTTTAATTAACCAGAAAATAGAGAGAGAACAAAAAAAAAAAGACTCACTCTTTTTTGGGCATCTCCGGCATCAGCGAAGCCGTAGACGGAGTTGGGGTGCTGAAACCCTAAGTAGCGCTCGGCCAACGCCACGTATTCCGACGGCGGCTGGTCCCACTGGGCCGCGCGCTCTCTGACGGCGTCTTCGGACGCGTGGCAGATCCAGGTGTTGAGGCCGTCGGTGATGGCGAGGTCGAAGTGGGTCTCGAACCACGTGCCCTTCACGAAGATGGGTTGGGTGTCTTTGGGTTCCAGCTTCAAGCATGTGTGTCTGGCCCGTCTGGGGATAGGAGTCTCCATTGCTGTAGTAGGCTGTAGCTTCCTTCACACGCTGACTCTCTGAATAAGGAAAAAAGGGACGACTTGATGCTGGCTTTCGGATCTTCCCGCCTTCTTTCAATCCGTGGCTTCCTATTTCTCTGTTTACTGTTTAGTAGTGGAATGAACACCAAAAAAAAAAGAAGAAGCAAACTTTCAATTATTAAGCAATTTAAAATAAAGAAAAGAAAATGGTTATTATAAATTTATAAGGGCCAATGCCTTACAAAATAAGAGAACAAAATGGATCATACACTAAAAATGTATTCATTTTAGTCTACTTTGAAATTAGTTTTAACTTTTAAGAAGCCCATAAGATGGTTTTCAATCCCCTAACAAAAATTTTATTGAAATAAGTGAATAATTTATTTTCAAATTAAAGATTTTAAGTTTTATTTAAATTATTCTAAGATTGCAAACAACATAATATAAACCAAATTAAAAAAGTTAAAACTACAATAACTAAATGTGATTTTGAACCAAGTTAATTATATTTATACTCTTTAAAATTTATTGTTTTTTTATATATATCTCTGAAGTTTTCAAAATTACACATATATCTCTTAAGGTTTTAAAACTATTGTATATAACCCCTTATAAGAGAAAAAAAATAAATAAACAAAAAAAATTATATTTGTATTAAAATTGGATCTTAGTAATCTTATTAGGTCATTTCAAGCATGTTTTTTTTATATAATTTCTTATCATTTTTCGATTCACTATAAGAGTTATATGCAATAGTTTTGAAACCCCAAAAAGTGTATGTGTAATTATTAAAATTCTAAAATGTGTAAAAAAATGATAAATCTTAAAAAGCGTACGGTGTAATTAATCAAAAAAAATAGTTTACCCTTCTTTCTATACCCAAAAAGCCCAACTTTCTTTTCCGAATCATAAAGCAAATGTGTTCATTTTATAAACATCACACTTGCCAGTTGCCACTATGATCAGCTCAATGATATAACAAAAGAAGAGTACGCCAAAAGGGCCAAGACAAAACAAAATCAATGTCAGATTAGCACTGACAGATAACATGGTATATTCATGGACGCACCTAGGCAGTCGTGCTTTACAAACCCCATCTACAATTATCAATTAACCAAGGCAGGGCGTTGCGTCGTGCGTACTAACAAACCCAGAAAACATGTCTCTGAGATTCTCTCACCCAGCACTCATCCTGCTCTTCCTCTGCTCCTTCACTGCAATCTTAGCTCACAAGGATGAAGACTCAACAACCAAAACAATGGAGGATTTCTCAGGCTACCCAATTCACGAGCCACACTCCTATTTTCAGAACACTGTCTCTTCACTATCCGTTGACACTCAGAGTTTACAGAAACAGGTACTAAATTTAATTGGTCCTTATATGCTTGGCCAATTACTCACTTTGGCTTATTGGGTTTCATTTAAGTGTCTGATATAACTGTTTAAGAGACTTGGGTCTGTTCATTAGTTCATGTGTGAGCTAATTTTGTGAATTTTTCGATTGTTAGATTGATGAACTTTCGACTTTCTCGGATACACCTGCCCCATCAGTTACCAGGATCTTGTACAGTGAAAAGGATGTATTGGGGCGTAGGTATGTATGCCAGTCTCAATTCAACTAAGCTTTGATTTCAATCATTGTGTGAATTAGTTTTTTTTTTTTTTCATTTTAGTGAATGGCTAAGGTGTTGAATGTAAATAACAAGGAGAGAATGATAGGCATAGATTGGATTTTTTTTTCCTTGAAAAAAGTATGTTTAAATTAGAACTAAGAAAAAGGATGTGTCTATTAATTATCACTGTGACTGGAGCCATTTAGGAATGAAAGTCATTGGTCTCTTGATGATAAGAATTTGCATGATATCGTTAAAAATTATAAATTCCTCTCTTATCTCAGTGCATCCATTCAGATTTCGTGGGGTAACTAGATAGACATGCCCTAGTTACGGAGCTTTGCTTGATTTCGGCCTTCTGTAACATAGGTGTTGCATGTTTAGATTGACAAGTAAGATGCTACTTGTATAATGCATATCATGGGTGTGTTATATAACTTTTTTTTGAAGTTGGAGTAAATGAAAGAGTTTTACTTGAAAGGTTGCTCTAGCATGATAAAATCAATTTCTGAATATTGATCAGAATAATAAAATTCTGAACACTGATCAGAATAACGAATAAGAACACATTGAGAAATATGGTAATGCACCCAAATATTGAGATTTATGTTGAGATGGGATTTAACTTAACTATGTCTCTAATATTGTTTTTGGGTAATATATAACTGCAGATTCATCAAAAACTTGATGGGACTCTCTGGTTTTTCTGTTAGAGAGGATGCTGTTGGGAACGTATTTGGTCGGTGGTGAGTGAGCTACATCCTAATTTTTAACTTTTGTGATACTCAATTCTCTGTCATTTTAGCATTTTAAGGTTATAAACTTGTGGTTTTTCAATTATATTAATTAAACCTTGGAAAACTCTGATTCCCAACTGCTTTGGGTCAGGTAAAGAAGTACTTTTCTGTTTTTGTCCTCACTCTCGTGCTTGTAGCCCATTTAGATAAGATATGATCACGTGTGCTTACTGGTGCATCTTATTTAATAAAGTTCATTATGTCATTGACATCATGTTTAATGTATCTAAGGAGATTATGTGTACAGAGATTTAGTCCTCAAGTAATGTCATCAGTCGCACCAATTTTAGTGCATTTGTCTTTCCGACTAAGTCCTTTAGTGTGCATTAGTATGGCTTCTTTCTAGAGAATTGATCTGTAAAACAACTTAATCCTCTTTCCACCGGATGAGGTAGGAAGTTGTCAAATCCAATAGATTGTGGATTTTGATCATTCCAATTACACAGGATGTCCTGAATCCCCTTACCAAGAGGGTGTCAGTCACACAGTTGCCTATCTTTATGGATGGAATCATTAATTTATACGTTAAATTACATGTAAAATACGCAGGAAATTTATATAGGCATAATAAAAAGGGTACTTCACTTTTTGTTTCTCTCTTTTCTTTTAGGCCATTACTCTTTGTTTCTCTAGTGATAGCATAAAGGGACAGGCTTTTTCTTGTAAGAATGCCACCCTCTGAGGCTGTTACAACTCTAAGCTGTTATCTATCTTTACATCAGGGTTAGCATGTGGCTGAGATTTAAAATTGCGTTGCAAGATTTGTTGTCATGCCTGCTTTTATATTGGTTACTTTTTGGTAATTTGTTCATCATGGTATGCATGTCCAAGTAGGGTTTAGACTAGCTCAAGCACATAAAATCTCGATGGAAATTTTAAATCAACACTGATAGTTGTCAGATTTTGTGATGAAATACCTCTAGCTTGCTTAAAATGATAATAGGGAAATTCAGAAACAAAAAAAACAAAAAAACAAGAAAAAGGAAAACAGTTCTATCGACTGATTTGGTCTCTCTTGTTCATTACAATATCTGCTTCTTTGCAAGAATTTTGTCCTCTTTACCATGAAGGCTGAAATTTTGCTCTATTTGCTCTTTTATCATACAACTATAACTTTTAAGAGAACCAAATTTCTTATAGTTTGTTTCATGAGTACTTAAGCTCATATCATATCTGCCTTATTTTGTGGTTACATTGTTCTTTATATCATGTTGTTTATCTGGTTACATTGTTCTTCATATTAGCATCTCTGCCTTATTAAGTTGCGTTGACCATGCTCTTTGTCTTGCTTTCCTATATACAGGGAAGGCTCTAACCCAGAGCTTTCTGCAGTTGCAACGGGTTCTCACATTGATGCCATTCCATACTCTGGAAAGTATGATGGGGTTGTGGGTGTTTTAGGTGCTATAGAAGCCATCAATGTACTAAAAAGGTTTGCAACTTTCCTGACTGATGTTATATGCACCTTGGATTTAAAAATTTAAACGTATGAACATAAATTTCCATCTGAATTGATGAGGGTAAACCTGGAGCCTTAGCTTGCTTGATTTGGTACTAGGAGACATTCTCTTTATAATGTATCTGTTCAACATTTGTAAGTAAGCATGAATTGATCATGTCTGAATGGGAAGACCTATCCCTTTTGTTGATGCTTAAAAATGGTAGAGCAATCAACGTCGAGTCAAACCACGTAGATCCGTTGACCTCCTACTAAAAGGATGACACGTCAAAGTGGGGTATGAACGGGTAACTGGGTCCAACTAGTGAATAGTGGTGAAAACGTAATTAGTCGAAGCACCCTGCACATACACACAAAAGTGAGCGGGAAGAGCACCGGTGTGGTACCGGCCGAACCTCCTCCGACGCTTAAGTCAGTGTCAAGAGAATCTTTGAGCAGAATGAGTGAATAGTATAATATTGATTGAATTCCCTTTTCTGACAAGAAAGTACCTCTTTTATAGTACTTTTGAAAGAGTGTCAACCAATTCGGTGATGACACGTGTCCCTTGTGACGACTCGCATTGTAGGAGTGCCACGTGTCACCTGTTTCAAGGATCCGAATGAGTTGACACGGGTCGGAGTCTAGGAGGCTCGAACTTGGGAGGCCGGAGCCTAGAAGGTCAGGGCCTAGGAGGCCGGAGCCCAGGAGCTTAGGAAGGGCTTAGTCTTTGGGCCTAGAAGGTAGGTTCACAATTCTACATTTTCCAAGTCACAATTAACAAATCGAATGGCTAGGAAGAATTTCAAAGTGCCTACCTCAAGTGCTCGGAACAAGCTTCAACTTTCTGACCCGCTCAACCCGAGCTGCTGCCCGGGCACCACCAGCCCTGCGCCCCCGAGCTGTTGCCCCACGCACCACCAACCCTGCGCCCCCGAGCTGCTGTCTCCGCGCCGCCTACCAGATCAGCTCGCGCCAGCACCTCACAGCCCGAGCCGAGCAGCCACACCTCTACTCAAATTCCGAGCAGCCACCCCCATGCGCAATGCATAAGCCGAGCAGCGTCTCCGACCTGATTTGCACACACTAGCTTCGGCCCAGTCCCCCCGCAACGGCTCCGGCCCAAACACGCTGTGATCCTCCCCGCGCACCTGCGCCTCCGACCTGATCCGAGCCGCACCTCACCAGCACAGACTCGAGCCCCCCGCAACAGCTCCGGCCCGAACACGCTGCAATCCGCCTCGCGCACCTGCGCCTTTGACCAGATCCGAGCCGCAACTTCGACAACACAGACCCGAGCACTTCTCCCTCCGACCCGAGCAGACCCGGCCTCTCCACCTCCAACCCGAGCAGCCCCCCCCCCCCATTTTTTGGATCCGAGCCCTCCCTTCCGCCCCTCACAATTAAAAAAAACAAACAAACCAAAGGCAGCTCTCTCTTTCTCCAAGATGCTTACACAGTAACAAACTATGAGATTTGGTGTGGAATCTTTATATTTGGGTTATACCATTTAATTCTAAATTCTCAATTACAAAAGGCAACATCCCACCATTCAATTGGACAGGATTCACTGGGATTTCGCGAAGCGTCTATGGCTCGGAATACAGAGTGATCAAAATTTTAAAAAAAAAAAAAAAAGGGTTATGATCTTTCATATGTAACCCCTAAGCTTTCCTACAGTATAGCTTTTCTTGCTAAGGAACTTGGGGGACTTTTGGACAGTATCTTAAGCAGGAACAAGTATATGGTCACTTGTCGTTCTGCTCGGACTTCTTTGTGTACAAAGTTCCCAACCAAGAAGTACCTTTTGCTCGGAAACTTGGGGGACTTCTGTTCGTATGACTAATCATCTACATATAACGACAAGTCACATAAGGCTTAACATCATGTCGTTTGGGCCTAGGCCCAAAGGATGAGCCCCTCCTTGGCTCCTGGGCACCGACTTCCTAGACCCAAAGACTAAGTCATCCTGGGCTCCTGGGCTCCTAGCCCCTGACCTCCTAGGTCCCGACCTCCCAAGCTCCAGCCTCCTAGGCCCCGACCTGTGTCAACTCATTCGGATCCCCGAAAAAGGTGACACGTGGCGCTCCTACAATGCGAGTTGTTACAAGGGACACGTGTCATTACCAGATTGGTTGATACTCTTCCAAAAGTACTATAAAAGAGGTACTTTTTTGTCAGAAAAGGACATTCAATCAATAATATACTATTCACTCACTCTGCTCACAGATTCTCTGGAAACTGACTTGAGCGCTAGAGGAGGTTCGGCCGATACCACACCGGTGCCCTTCCCGCTCACTTTTGTGTGTTTGCGCAAGGTACTTCGAATATTACTTTTTCATCACTATTCACTAGTCGGACCCAGCTACCCGTTCCTACCCCACTTCAACGTGTCATCCTCTCAGTAGAAGGTCAACGGGTCCACATGGTTTAACTCGACATTGACTGCTTTACCATTTTTGAGCATCAACACCTTCCAAAAACATTATAACATTAGGTTACAGCAACATGGTTTCATGGTCTCTTGGTTTTCATGTATCACCTTGTAGGTCTGAATTATTGTTTCAAAAACTTAATGATGCAAATTATAATAGTTTAACTCAAATCATTGGCAGTCTCTGGTGAGGGAGACAAGGATGAGGCCTCAAACATGTTATGTCCTACATAAAATACTAATTAAATGAGAATATTGTGTAGATTACTATAACCTTTTGGAAGTATTGATAATGGAAAACATCCTTATGAAACATATCCTTTAATATTTCGTATATGGCATTCCCAAGGTGAAATGTTGTTTCTGCTCTTTGTGGTTATGCTCCTGGCTGCATGGCAGGTCTGGGTTCAAACCTAAACGATCACTAGAAGTTATCTTGTTCACCTCAGAAGAGCCTACCCGCTTTGGAATCAGCTGTCTGGGAAGGTCAGGATCACTACCTCTTTACAGTTTCACTCACTAGAAGCTGTACTAATGTTTCGGTTACTTTTCTAACTTTTTCTTTTTAAATTTTAAATTTTAAATTTTGGGTTCATTTCAACAATGAGATGTATTTTTCGTAATTCCATTCTATTTTGAGTTTCCTCATATGTGATTAAAAAAATGTGCAGCCGCTTAATGGCAGGGAGTGAAGCACTTGTTGAAGCTTTGAAGACAACAATTGATGGTCAAAATATCTCCTTCTTAGATGCTGCACAATCTGCTGGATACACTAATAATCAAGATGATTTATTGAGTGTGTTCTTAAAGAAAGGAAGCTACTCTGCTTTTCTGGAATTGCATATTGAGCAGGGCCCCATTTTGGAGGAGGAAGGTAGGCCTTTCTACACATATATTACTAACATTAGGCATGATAATTTATGTCCGTCAACACAGTGTGCTTTCTGATCCAGGTATATCAATTGGCATAGTAACTGCCATTGCAGCCCCCGCAAGCATAAAAGTGGATTTTCAAGGCAATGGAGGCCATGCGGGTGCTGTCCTAATGCCAAATAGGTAGATTGTTCGTTTCCACAGGCTGTAAGAGGACTATATCAACTAAGACACCTTTCTTGTTAAAGAGGTCCAGGATTGTATGAACTGTCCCCTGTCCAGTCTTTGTGATATTTCCCCAAGAATGTTAGGAAAATGATTCATGTAGCTAAACTAATTATTTTTGGGTGTGTGATATTTCCTTGTTCTGTGTAGTTTTCTCACTTGAGGTTTTTATTTTGCTAATAATCATTTTAGAAAATTTATTTTGGTTATTTATTGCAGTACAATATCTCATAATTTGTTTTTTTCTTTCCCCTTCTATGCTCATTTTAAGTCCCTTCCAAGAATTACTGTGACTGTCAAGTTTTAGATGCTGCATCAGCAGTATTATATTTCTAATGTTAGATGCTGCATCAAACATAAAGCATAATTGATTTTCTGCATCATTTGGACCAGAAATGATGCTGGACTGGCAGCTGCAGAGTTAGCGCTAGCTGTTGAGAGACATGTATTAGAATCTGGATCTATTGATACTGTTGGTACAGTTGGTAAGTTATGTTTCCTTCGTACCTAAGTGCGGAACTTTTTTACTCTCTCAGTCTGGCTATTTTTGTTAAATTAATAATTATTTTTGTACAAGGTATTCTGGAGCTACATCCTGGAGCCATCAACAGCATCCCAAGCAAATCACATCTGGAAATTGGTATGCTTTCTGTCAATAACTTCTCCAGTACAACATTCAAATTTATACCAAGTTGGTTTTTCCCTACGATATTTAGTAGGGGTTAATTTTACTGAAGTTTGAAATGATCATCTTATACATGACCCTCATATCTTTTCCATAATTTGAGCAATATGGATATTAATCTTTTGGATGTGTTTATATGTATTTCTAAAATTTTGTTTATATTATATTTTTCATTTTGCAGACACAAGAGACATCGATGAAGAGCGAAGAAACATTGTAATTGAGAAAATCCATCAATCTTCAATTACTATAGCCAAAAATCGTGGGGTCAGTCTATCAGAATTCAAAATCATAAATCAGGATCCACCGGCACTCTCTGAGAAATCAATAATTGAGGCAATGGAAGCTTCATCAAAAGAGCTAAACTTAACTCACAAGTTGATGATTAGCCGAGCTTACCATGATTCACTGTTCATGGCCAGGTAAGAGAGAGAGAGAGCCTCTGGAAGTTCCACCTTTTTAAGTACACAAGGCTATCTTCATACAATGTTTTGTCAGATGTTCATCCCAATTGAGCTCTTTAATATGTGTCTATTGGTACTCCACCAAGGGCTACTTAGGATGCTATAAAACTTTAAAATAGCTCTACGACCTACCTAATGTGAGGAGATTCGGAGAGAATGTCATAGTTCTTTTTTACCGTAATTAGATTCTGATAATGTATTTTTACATTCTTGCAGAGTATCTCCAATGGGTATGCTATTCATTCCATGTTACAAAGGTAGAATTTTCTCTCTTTTTCTACGAATAACAGACTAATAGCACCTACCCTTAATTTTTCTCAGTGAACTGGCAGTGTTTTTATTTAATTGAAACATTCCAAATAAGGATGTTAATCTTTAATCTGAATTATGAGATTAAAAAGCAGATGAATAATTTTTTTTTTACTGTTAAAAGCATGTGCCATATGCATTATGAGAAAATTTGCATGAGATGAATGCAACGCTAGTTTATAGTGACATCCATTTGGTTTTTGCAGGTTACAGCCACAAGCCTGAAGAATATTCCTCCATTCAGGACATATCTAATGGGGTCAAGGTATTAGCCTTGACCCTTGCGAAGCTGTCATTGCAGTGATGCTTCTTCCATTATTGTTGTACTTTAGTGACTTTACATATTTGGGGTATCCCCTATGTTGTCCCACCATAACTATTTGAATGGGTACTGTGCATAATTAAAGACAATGCCAATTTGCATATAAATCATAAAGAAAAATAATTCTAACGACTCTTTACATGGACAATGTGTGTGTGTGTGTGTGTGTGTGTGTGTGTGTGAGAGAGAGAGAGAGAGAGGGTTTCAAAAACTCTGTAAACATGCTATTATTTATGCATCAAGTATGTCATATCATCAGATCCCAGTAATCAAAGACTAGAAGCAAAGTGCATGCAAGAAAACATGCATGCAGATCCAAAGCTTACATTTGATCTGCCCCAACTAATCTATATATCTCTCATATACATGATTATGCTAATGAATTGAACTTTACTGAAAGAAGAAATTTCTGAAATTCAAAGCTGCCACTATATGATATGGTATTGTTGAGTCACGAGCCTAGCTTCATGCTGCAGCAACAGTGGTCTCCTCGAGTTTTTCAGCCTTGCCCAGCAAAATCTCAATCTATGTGACAGAAAAAGAAGGACAATTAGGAATAAATAGCATGCAATTTTGACAAGTAAAATGCACAAAGCCCAGATTAATTCAAAGAAAGAAATTAAACAACCTGAGCCTTCTGAACAATCCGTCCCTTTTCATCATCCTTTGAGCCCACAGTAGAGGTGCTTACACCTGTTCCATTACCCCCAAAACAAGCAACGATTATGTTTATCATATTAACCAAATACTGGAAATGAAATAGGTACTAATGGAACAGGTTTGACTTACTCTTTTGGACTGCAAACCCATTGCGTTTCAGAGTCTCAGCAATTGTGATGACAGCAGGAATAGCTGTACCATATAACTCACAAGTTAACAAAATATGCTGAAGCTTGATCATAACAAAATTAAAGAAACAATAACATATAGTGGTCCAAGTGCAAGATGTTAAACAATGGCTGCTTTAATACAAACGAAACAAATTAATATGCAAAAAAGGAAACAAATTAATATGTAAAAAAGGAAACAAATTAAAAAAAAAAAAAAAAAAAAAAATGGGGGGATGCAAGAAGTTGTACCCATGCCCAAGGCAGAGAGCTCCACATCATTGTACTGCTTGATGTACCTCTGCAACAAAGGAATAGATTACATTAATGAAAGCTCCATTAGAAGGAAGATCATAGTTTACTCCAAGAAATATGTGCATTAAAACTAGAAGCATGAAATTGGAGGAACCCAAATCACTGCGCAAATATCATTCGACTGAAATTTAATTTAACTTCACGTTCAAGAACCCAATATAATCCTTAAGCACCACAAATCTTCGCTATTATGAATATTTAGTACAATGAAAATTTAACAAAACAGTGCAAGAAAGTATTAATTAAACCCCAATTAGCCTCCATTTTCTTTCCCCTGGTTTCTGAACAACCAAACATGCATGAACCCAACAATTAACTTCACGTTCAACAACACAATATTCTCCAATTAATAAAATCAAGACTTAACCAAACAGTACATGAAAGGATTAATTAAAACACAAATCAGCGTCAATTTTCTATCCCCTGGTTTCCGAACAACCAAACACGCATATATGATCCAAGAAAAGCGAGATCGAGAAATGTACATGTGTATCAACAAACATCTATATACCTTAGCAAGATTGCAGTAGAAGAAGAGAGGTCGCTTGGTGCCGGAGACATGGATTCGGCGGTTCTTGTTCTTGATCTTCTTCTTCTTCGGATCAGACTCAGTAGCAATAGCAACAGTAGCAGTAGTTGCAGTCTTGGCCTCAACGCCGCCATCACCGCCGGCAACACCAGCGAGCTTCTTGCCGTCCGATACCTCCATGGCCTTAATGCCCTCTGTAACAACATCAATCGCACTCGCCTCCATTGAATCTCTCTCTCTCAGTTCTGTGTAAAAGGGCGGGAAAATTTGTTGAAGAGGCTTTTGTGAAAATGTGAGTTACGGTGCATGAGAGTGTGATGGGAGGTCGTTTATATGGGCGGGCCGTGTGTGTGATTGTCCAATGAGGGAGTGACGCGTGTATGCGTTTGATTGGTTGGAACGTTTAGGCGGTTTATAATCTAACGGTTCGGTTAGGCAAGTTGCCAAGTTGTGGTTTGTTGCTTAATTTCTCAGTGACAGATTCGCCCTTACGCTCTTCTTATAATTGCAATGTTATCATTTTCATTGGGCATGAATGCATGATAGCTAGGACCATTAAAATGGGCCATTCATTTGGGGCATTTCGGGTCCATTGTATATTTGTATCTCGTCTTGACCCAAAATAAAATGTAAGATTAAGCCCAAAATTATTTGTTTGGGCTTTTTTCCTGGGCCGAGATCCTTTTTGGGCTTAACCACATAGCCCACAGAGAATTCTTAGAATACCATACTTTTTTCAGTACAAACCTCAATGAACTATAGCAAAAGGATAATGCTTCATGATTTAACCACATAGAATTAGTGATGTTACTAATTCATTTTTTTTATTTGAACTATATATTTAAATAAGTATATTAATAGTGAGCATAACTTGTCAAATTGTTTAAAAATCTCATGTTTTTTAAGGTGTTTTCTAATGTGGATATTGGATACAGTAAAATTACAAGATGTAAATAAGTATTTAAACACTCGATGCTTACTTACATCCCCGCATGGGAGAAAAATTATATTTCTCTCTATTTTTTATTTCTCCTTGATGTCTCTTAAGTCCACTTGTCTTGACCTTTATTCATAGAAATAGAATACTAAGGATAAGCCATGCTCTTGCTAACAAATTAATCATGTCATTCAAAACGTCAATGGAATGTAACATGACCCTTCACCAGTAGCCAGTAGCCAGTAGACCAACTTGGCCCAAAAGAAATAACAATTATTTCGGTCGAATACAATCCCAGATCTTGAGGCCATTGGCATTGAGTATGTGAGTCTTCTTGTTCCAATCATCCCCATGAAGACCGCCCACTCCAGATGATTCCCAAAGGTCGTACCACAATCATCTCTCTAGCTCTCTCTCTCTCAAATTAAAATCAAGGAGACTCTTTGTCTCAAGTCCTTCCAATTAAGCTTTTAAACCTTTGATTTTTAATTTAAATTCAACAACATCATGATGTCCAATTTTTAAAGATGTGGGTTTATGGTGAGATTTATATTAATTAAGGGCTAACAATCATTTATACTCGGATAATATGTGACAATTATTCACACACGCATGAACAACTATTATTTACATTTTCTCAATACAAAATCTTTAAATTTTACTATTTTAGACATTTTGGTTTGCCTTCAGTTCAACCATCAACCAAAACAAAACAATATATATATATATATAAATACTCTGAAGTGACGATCAAGTTTTGTTCCAACTAAGCAGACCCAAAAAGAAAAAAGTTTGGTTCCAACCTTATCCAACTTAAACTCTATGTCCCGTAGGTATAGGTGTTTGAATTACACTCATTTTTTAGCTTAACAATATAACTTTCATGCAGTGAATAATATATCACATGAAAATTTTATCGGTGAAACGCATATTCATTATTTATAAAATACATCTTATGCTATACAGCCTATACAAACACATCTAGTTATGAAAAATCTATACTATAGTAGCGAAAATGTGACCTTTTCAACACCCAAAAGCTAAAAAAGGTCTACATATGATGCAATATTTGCATGGAAGATAAATCCTTGGGCGTTGTGTATTATACTATTATTATGTATGGGAGAGAGTAGGCACACAACATATGTGGGACCCCGCGGTGATCCTTCCCCTTGTGGTTGAATATTGAAGCCGTGATATGAGGGTAGAGGTGGGGGTCCCAATCATGAGTGTCCCACAAAATTATTTTGTTCATATATACATGCCTAAATGCCTTAAATGGCACCCTTTCTTTCTCCAACAACAACACAAAAAGTCATAAGCCTCACAGCTCACAATACACCCACCTACGGGGGGTCACCGTGTCTACTTACTCGCATTATCTGCTCCATAATCTTCATTATATACAAATTAATTGGCCTTCAACTACCCACTAACCTCAATTATGCCCTCGCTTTCGGTTCACCCCACAATTGTTTAGACTCTTAATTTACACCCGTGTCCTCTCACCCACTGCGTGCATGCCTATATAATTATCAGTTGATACTCTTGTTTAAGAATGCATGTCGTATTCGATCTTCATTTCTACGCAAATAGAGTTGCCACTTGTGACTAGCTCTCAGCCTACGTACATTACATAAGATTTAGAATGGACTCAGTTATTAAACAAATAAAATACTACCAAATTAGTTAAGATTTAAAAAATTAGGATAATAGTTGATATCTATAATACCACTCGTGTATATATATATATATACATCTGTATAAAGTTTTTTGTAAATACTATTGCTTAATTTCCAAAATATGTAGCATGTCATATATGGGTCCATCCTGAGATATATTTGTATACCATGTTACTTGCAATTAAGTTTTCTATACTTCCTACAACAATAGATATATCAACAATATATTTAAATACATATATATATATGTGTGGATCCATGTGGGTCTTGCATGCATAAATAGTTAAGATGTGTAATCATAATTGCAGCAAATCAATTGCAAGTCCCAATTAGAGGATACATTAATGGTTAAGATCATATAGTTTTCTCTATGAGACATAAGTTTGAACCACAATGGTGGTATATATTATATACTGTAATGTAGTAAGTAAAAAAACAATAAAAATCAGTTGCATGACATATGCGGAAAAGGTCAATCAAGAGTTCAAGAACAAATATTTTAAGCAAATGTTCAAGCATACAACAACGTAATTGAAAACAAAAGAATCATATTTTATGCTTAAGTTTAACAAACATTTGTCCCTTAAAAAAATTAAATTAAATTTTGAGCAGTTCAACCTCTTTTTCGCCCCTCATATTGGTTCATATTTCATAGTAGGCTCAAATTTATAGTCATCTGAAATTGTTGCAAAGAAAATTAAAATAATATTCCATTTCAAATCAGAGCAATCCTAATTTTAGCTGACACATATATTATATATTAGCTATGATTAATTATAGTTAATTATCATTTAGTATAGTGACATTTCTCTGCGCTCTGTAGTATGTCTCAATTAAGTTCAAGTTTTATAAGAGAGACTTTAATAACTCTTGTTAGTCTCATTTTTATGATCATGATGTTGTATTTGAATTGTTCTATTTGTGTTGTTGAGTCTAACTATTACAATAAAACGATCAAGAAGGATGAGAGCTTGGAGCGCGCTCTAGCGGCTTCTAACATTTACTCTTATATTTAAAGTCTTAGTTCAAATTTTATTTAAAACTCAAAAAATGAAAAAACAAAATTAAGAAATAAAATATACCTAATATCTCGATTAAGTTCAATATCATAGAAACAGACTACACATTATATCAATGGATGAAATAGTATATTAAAAAGTGGGACAAGCTTGTTGGAACACCAAGAAAATGGCCCGACTAAAATAGCTAGCTGTTAAATACTTAAATGTGGTTTAAGCAAACATGGGTATTTTGGGCATTTAAAGCAAGCTAGAGAGGGATGTTAAATTAATTAGTGGTTGTTAGGGCTTTATCAAAAGGGTTAAGCAGGAATAATCAAAGGATGGGGCCTAACTCTTAAGCAATGATTATGGATGGAACGTCTGTTCTTATTGCTTTCTGGTTAAGACATGAACATCTCCTCTTCTTCATAATTAATTATTTGACAACACCTCTGTCAATGTTCTCTAAACGTCACGTATGAATATTTTGAAGGCTTCAGGTTAATCGTATACGAATTTTACACATCATGTATTTATAGTTCAACAAGTTGCAATTAAGTTAGTTTACATTTACCATGCTTGTAGTTGGTCAATTCTCTTGCATTTCACAATTTCTAAAATGGGATGTTTAAATTTTTTTAAATGTTAATTTCTATAAAACCCAGGTAGAAAAAAAAAAAAAAAAGGCTTTGATGTTTTTATTTTTGGCTAAGTTGCTCTATGTAGTATGTGTTAACATTTTCATTAAAAAGAAAAAAACAAATACTTCAATAGTTTAATACGACATTGAAAGGAGAGCTATTAATTAGATCCCAACATTTGATCACTAAAAATTAATTTATGAAAAAGAATTAGGGTCCAATGTTATAACGTTATATATTTATCTTTGCTTTGGATATAAAAGGAGCTTAAAATTTAGAAAGGAGGAAAAATTCAACTCTCGTTCAGGAGTCAGGAGACTCAGGACTCAACCACTAAAAATCAAACAAAAATAAACCTAATAAAAATGTCAGCCCCACATAATTTATTTTTTAGTTACATTTCTGGAAATTAAACTCTTTATTTTCCTAATTAATCATTGTATTCCCCTCACATAATTTTGATTTTTAATTAAAGAGAGAGTGAAGATAGAGATTAAAAGAGACATGGAATAAGAGAAGCAAACAAGGAAAGAAAAAAAACATTGATAATATTGTTTTAAAAATACAAACTAAAAGTTAAAAGTTTAAGAATAGCATTTAATTTTAATTTTATCCTCCATATATTCCTATTTTTATTTGTCTTTTTTTCCCAAAAGTCTCTTTTATTTGTCATATTTCTCATTTTCAAATTTCAATTATGAAAATTGAAATTGGAAAGAAAATTCCTTTAAAAAGAAAAAGGATGAGTAGGCCGCCGTTAACAAACGGCGTTAATGCCGATGAGGCGCTGCGCATATAAGAAAGCAACAGAAACAAAACTCACACCGCGCATACACAGTTACACACACACTCGAAATCATAAACAGCTCGATAAGGCGAGACAAGGCCCGTGTACACAGACACAGAGAGACGCTCCCTCTTCAAACTTGGGACTAAAACTGTGAGTAAATTACCACATCTGCCACCTTCTCTTCGATCTGCTTCAAATGCTTGTGAATGCATGGAATGTAGTACTGATTCGTGCGATGTCGTTTTGTTTGATCCGTTTTTTGGTTCTGTTTCTATGCGCATTTGGCTTGGTTTTTCTGCTTCTATATGAATACCTAGATTCCTGAATCTGTTGTTTACACATATGTGTATGCATATGTACTTGTTTGGTTTTGTGTGTGAATGCTATCATTGTAGATCTTTGTTTGGGTGCTGAGAAAATGTAGCATGGAAAAGAGACGGAATGCTTGGATTTTAGTGTATTCTTAGTATCTGGGACATGAGAAGGCAAAAGGCTGTACTCAAATGTGCTTAATTATTTATTACAATTCAGCCCATTTTAGGTGAAATGGGTTTGCTTTTATGTTTGTTCTGTGTGTGTGTGTGCGTCCGTGTCAAAGAAAAATGCCTGATTTTTGAAGAAAAATGAATTTATTTCCTCAGTCAAAGCTAGTGCCTGTATTGGGTTCAGTTGGGTTGAGTGTTTTTCTTTCTCTCTTTTTTTTTTCCCAATTAAGCAGGAATATCATTTTTTTTTTTATTTCTTGCATATGCTCTTTCGGTGTTTGTTTGAAACATTAGAAGTTTTTTGTTTGTATTTTCTCCACAAAATTGAGTTGTAATATCCTTATACCTTTCAAACTTAAGCTCAGTATATGGTTACATAATGCTTCAGTTTTCCATAAATTTGAAAGTGAAGGTAACCGTGAGTAAATGAGTGACTTTGTTTATTGGATAGATTCTATATTTGGTGAAATCCCCTTGTTTTTGTTTTTCTATCATAAGCAAATACTCAAGTCTCAAAATTAATTCTTATTGTATTTACCTTTAGTACAAAGTGATTCTCTTTTGCTTTGTAAACACCTCGCAGTATATTTCTTTCCCTTTTCCTCTGACTATATTTGGCGATGTCCCAGGTGTTAACTGTTAAGTTGACTCATCATTAGAATTATGGGTTGAGCATACCTACCTATTTTTTAATATTTCTTTGATGTCTCTTTAGTGTTCTTCCCCTTTTTTGTCTTTTCATCTTTGGTTGTTAGGAAAACAAATGATTTTGTTTCTTGCTTCTTTTTGTTAAATAATTAACATCCCGTTTCATAATTAGCAAACGCTTTTGAATTGTTTGTATTCTTTATCATCTTTTATCACTTGCTTTCATATATTGTTTGGTTGAGCACTATTTTCTTGTGCTACCTCAAAGTAATCTCCATTCATCTGCAGAAAAATTAGTATACAAGTATTTCCTCATGGCAAATTTTGACAAGTAGTCTCTTACAAATCAAGTATTAATGTTGAAAGAGAAAGAGAGACCATTAGACTATGAATCGATGGCAGCATGGACCCAGTTTAATCAATGAAATTTGCATCTGCAGGACAAAAAATCTATACCGTACATCATTTCAGTGGCTGTTCATTTATGAAGACAATTTGACTTTAACTTAAGGGAAAAGTTATATATAGGGGGCTTTGTCATTATAGTATAGCAAGTCCTTTGTCCTCTAAGTAAAACTCTCAGAAAAAACTGTTTCTGTTACATTTGTCCACAACACTTATTCTGTGGTTGCTTTGTATTTTTTAATACTACTTTTTCTTCATGTGGTGTGCCTTCTTGTGTGCAATCTTTAAAACATTATATTTTAACTTCTCATAATACTATCTTATTGACTGAACTCTTGCATCTTCTTTTGTTCCCCTCTCTTCATCTTCTTCGTTTTGGTAAAAAAAAAATTAATTTTTTCTTCCAGAAGGATGGTATCTAATATCTTTCAGTTATGAGTATGATTTTGAGGTGAACTTGCTCTCCATTTGCATGACTTAAAGCACTACATTATTTACTGAAATTGTGAGCACAAAATCATGACAAATTTGTATTGGTTAAAGTAATGAAAGAGCATATTGTGCAAACATGGTTAGTTTGCACACCGGATAAATCTATATAGTATTGATATGATTGGGATGCTTATCTTGTGTGTTGCAAGTGCAATGGGAATAGAAGTTACAGATATTTGCATGGACAAGGAGTCGGAATGTGTTGTTTATTCAGAAGATGTTTCGCATGAATCAAATCATGAAAGAATTCCCAGTGATCATGCGATTTCAGAACATGAACCCCAAAATTTGGAAGAGACCACTGAAGTAAAGGATTATGAAGTGAAGGAATGTACTACAGAAAACTCTGTTGACATTTCTCAACCGAGTCATATTGAAAAATCTAATGAAGATCAGAATGTAGTAAGCTCAAGTTCTGATCATGGCCAGCCTGTGGTGAAGGTTCAACTGGATTCTGGGAAAACGAAGGATAGCAATAAGTCACGAGCATCTGTTAATCATGCACCAAAACCTGCTGCTGGAAATGCTAGAACAAAGCATACTGTTCCACAGCCATTTACCTTAGCAACTGAAAAGCGTGCATCAATTGGAACTCGTCCACTCAGTGCTGTACTTGATTGTGGCAATGGTGTCAATAAATCATCTAACACAAGCGATCTGCGACATCTTAATACCACAAAGCATAACCAGGTATCTGCTGCAACTAAACCTAGATAAACTATTTGTTATCTTAACCTTCCCTATGTATCTATTGGTTGTTGTATATTCTTTTGGAAGTTACTTTGTAACAAATCCCTGCCCTGTACCTAGAAGCTTGTATACTGAAAGATGAGAAAAACTTTTTCTAATGATTTTTCTTCAACTATCAGAATGATTATCCATGTTGAGGTTGTAAAAGTTCTTGATCGCATCTGTATCTATGCAGCCAATATCACCTATGTTACTGAGGAAGCCAATGCAACCTGATAAGAAGAAGCATCCTGATGAGGAAGATTCCTGTTCTGTTGCTTCCTCGTATCCTATGTTTTGAAGTCTTAGCTTGATTCATTTGCCTCTTTATCTCCTTCCTACTACTGATTTCTCATTGAATTTGAAATTTATTCCTTGAACATGCATAGCACAGTAGCATCTGCACGGACTATTAGGTCCAGAACAACTGCTGCATCAGCTCCATCATTTAGATGCAGTGAACGTGCAGAGAAAAGGAGGGAGGTAGTGCCTTCATCTATTTTTATTTGGGGAGTTCATTTCTTTACTTCTATGAGTAATTGGCCTAGTTCCTAAATATTCAACTTAATGCCCCTATAATGTTGCCATATTATAGTTTTATTCAAAATTAGAGGAGAAACACCAAGCACTGGAGGCTGAAAAAACTCAAAGTGAAGCAAGGACCAAGGTTTGATTCTTTCTCAAAAATCTCTCTCTCTCTCTCTCTCTCTCTCTCACACACACACACACAGGCATGACCGCGGCATTGAACAGATGGTGTCTGCTGTTACATTGTTTCTAATATATTTCTTCTTCACCTTTTGTCTTCTTCATAATCTTGAAATTTCAAGGAAGAGAAGGAGTTAGCTGTTAAGCAACTGAGAAAAAGTTTAATGTTTAAGGCAAACCCGATGCCAAGCTTCTACCAGGAGGGACCTCCACCAAAGACTGAACTTAAAAAGGTCATACAGAAAATTTATTTGGTTCATACCCTGTATGTGATTCTGAAATGCTACTTTGAAACCACAGATTCTCATAGTTAGCAGAGAAGTTCAAAGAAATTGATTTATATTTATAATAGGTGTATATGACAGCTCAAGTTTTTCAATTTTTTTCCTTTGTCTGAATGCCAGCTGCCACCAACTCGTGCAAAATCACCAAAGCTTGGCCGAAGGAAGAGCTGCAGTGATACAGTCAAATTATCCCAAGGAGGCAGAATGAAAGGAACTTTTGGTCAGGGAAATCGTCATAGCATGAGTAGCTACAAAGAAGACACCACTTGTGCTGGTTCCCTGAAAAGTAAGAATCAGATCAACATCCAAAATGGTAATGCTGTTTGCAATTTAATTGATGAGCCCAAGAAAGTGGATGAGATTAGCAAGCTCATCCCAGCCAACCTAAATGGACAGCATATGGACATTTTTGTCCAATCCTGAGTTTTCTGGTGAGTTTCCTAATTTATAAGAGGAAAAGAGTCTTCATTTTCCGTCTCAATCTTGTGACTTGCTCTAAATTATTTGCATCTTATATTTTATAACTAGCAGTGACTTGTTGCATTGTTTGTGTGTAATTTATAAGTGTACATCTTTTGTAATTTATATCTACTCATGTATATGAAGAGTTATTTATCTGTCAAGAAGACTTTGTACTCTTGTTTGAATATTCTAATTAGTGTTGGAGAACGATCTGTTTTGGTATTAACTTCTCGTGGCGAAAACAATAATAATGAGGCACCATCTGCCTGCTCTCTTTCAATTATTGGTCTGTACTTGAGTTTAAAATAAATGAGTCTTATTTCTTCGAGTGTCTTCCCACTAGATAGAAAATAAAATATAAATTGTACTGGGAGAGTCAACATTCTTTTGGGGTCAGGATTCTACAAGATATAGTACTTTGTAACATTATGTGACAAAGAAATCCATGTTTTCAGCGAAGATAGTGTACTTACATGTCCAGTTTACATGATGGTGTCGGGGAAATGATGTTTGCTTACTGTATCCACAATAGAGAGATAAAAAGAAGAGTCAAGGGTCTCATAGACCTGTGCATTCTTAGGGTGGAAATTGTGCTTGGTTGGGATGGAAATCCCTTGGTTTGCCCAATCACAGTAAGCTTCATCGTGAAAGGTTCTTTAAAGAAAAAAAGAAAAAGATACTCTGAGAGAGTAAAGTATCCAATGTGAAGCGTTTTTGTCATTGAACAGAAAAACAGGACTTTTTGGGCATAGTATGCCCCATTTATGGAAACAAAATTCCTAGTCAAAAGGATGGTGGCTTTAGATTTTGCTCCACTTTAAGTTCTTGAGTTCTCACTGCCTGTTTTTCTTTATCTGTATATTGATAAAAAATTAAAAAAATGTGTGTTCAGGTGTTAGTTCTTTTATTCAATTTTATTTGCATTCCAAATATATTCCAAGCTCAAATTCCCATTTCGGTTCCCTATGAGCCTATAAAGGAAAAATAAACTTTTGGGAAATGACATGTCAAGGCTTGTCTAGTCATTGAGTCAAAGTGGGATCCTTGGGTTATTTATTGTGGTTTGAAGTAGATGTCTAGTCCTTTTCCATATGTTTGGTTTGTGTATTTTCTTGGGGAGCTTCTAAATGCTAGTATGCATGCACCCAATAAATATATCAAAACATCCAACATCCAAAAAACATTTCAAAATTTTTCAAATTTATGAGTTTTGTTTTCAAAATTGAAAATTTGACATCAGCCAAGGTAGAAGCAAGAGTAGTGCGTCCACTGTACCCCCCCCATAAAGAAGGATATATTGTGGACATCAACTCCTCACATTTTGAGGTATGCTGCAATTTGCCCCCAATGTCTACCACCATGATTTAAATTAAACTCCTGAGCTTTGGACATCAGCATTAGGTTAGTGGGTCACGATTTTCATATTTTGGTGGTAACTTTTGGCAACTCCCAATTTGTCTGAAGCAATGAGGCGTTGGGATTGAATTGGCTTGACTCGCTACTTGTAAAATGCTGTTGAATCCTGTGAATGCCTACTAATTGAGAGGTCTCGAATTTGAATTTCCCCTTCCCATATAAAAAAAAAATAACTTGGTTAGAATCGAAATCAAAACCCTTATCTTAATAGAGGATCAAATTCACGGTAACTTTGGTGCTGCTTACATCTAGTATTGAACAATTCAAGAAGACATAAGATTGTTGAGCAAGTACATAGATCCTACGGGATTAATTAATCCTAATCCTCCACACTCACTGAATTGGTTTGGTAAGCAACCATCCCGTGATGCAGACATAAGAGTAACAATAATATTAGAGTTACCAAAAGAATTTCGATATTTTAATCATCAAATGATGTGGTAGATTATATGAAAACCTCCTATTTACTAGAAATAAATGAGGTTCAAATAGGCCTAAAAATGAACAAATCCGACATTGCCACGGTAATTGGTATACAAAATTTTGAGACATTTGGCCGGAAAATCATATTATAGTGCTGAAGGACATAACTTGGCATGCAAATTACATGCTCACGTATCCAAAATCCTAAATGGTGATTGCAGAAAATGGCAAATGTACTACTTTGCCCAATGTTTTTTTATTTTTATTTAATGTATGAATAAGTAGGTTTGGCATTCATTCCAATGGAAATCATTTTGTATGGTCATATGTTTGAATTAATAGAAGTACTTCTGCAGAAAGTAAAAGACAGCAAATTGTTTTGCCTAATAAGCTATCAGGATCTATTAAAACTATGGGACCAAAATGTTTGCTTCTCAATCTCAAATCTCAACCCACTACATGTGTAACATGTGATGGTACATATATATCTGATATTCTGTAAAACAATTTAATACCCATATCCCAATTCAACTTCAAGTCTTTAAATAACAGCTCACCCTCATCATCTACTGCATGCTCTTTTTTCTTTCTTGGTTGATCTGCTTAAGCTTTAGCAGGCCAACCTGTATTTCTTTCCATTTAAGCTTGGAATCACACTATTTCGAGTATTCCCTTCATCAATGAACTAAGGCTTTTTTCCACCCATCATCAACTAAAGAATAAAGAGACCCTTTAGACACCTAATCAGATCATCATTCATAAATCCAATCCATTAATTCAGTTCAAGTCATTAATTGTTGAGCACCCCCACAATTAATAATGTTGATGATCTATCTAGATATAAACAGATTCGTTAATTAATTATAAGATTAATGCTGCTGCATCATATGTATGGCTTGAACAAGCCATGTGTCCCTATTGAATAATGTACATCAGATAGGTTGCAAAGAGAGAGGGCAAACAGGGCAGGTTGGGGAGATTTCTTCTAGTCTGTAATTACATGCCAAAAGAAGATCTTGCTTTGACTTCAAATCTGCACCAAATCTCTACTTAATTTGAGGCAATAAGACAATAGCAAATGGTCATCATCTTTTTCACACCAAACTATATCAAATTGGTCAATGCCTTTGACAAGTTATTGATCTGTCCTTGTACTAGTATTAATGCTGTGGTTTAATTTAGTTCTAAGAACAAATAAGTCTCAATGCTGTGGTTTTGGTACAAAAAGAAAACCAAATTCTTTTTTGTCTTTGAAGCCAACCAAATTAGGTAGGAAAAATGGGTTTTCTTTCTTGGTCTTCTTTTTTAAAACCCCCATGAGGGAGAGAGGTCTGAGAGGGTACTACACCATATTGATTTCCAAAGCTCTGTGAAAAGCAATGAAAGCATGACAGGGAAGCCGTGGAAAGTGGCACCACCATGTCACCTTGGGCCACATAAGACACTCTTCTCTTCCTTACGTATATAAAAGGGCCCATGAAACACAGTATTGCATGGCCAAATGAAAATTAAACAGTCCTCTCTCTCTCTCTCCCAAATGAGTCAAAAACAGTTGAGGGGAATGCTGTCTGGTTCGAGACCATTCCTTTGAAGCAAAGAACATACATGGTCAGCTGAATGATCTCGGACCAGGCTTCATTCCCCCCAACACAAAAAATTAACCTGCAGTACCCTTCATGCAATATCATTGATCAATCACAAAATGCCAAGCGTTTCAGACAATTTTGTCCTCTTTCAGCATTTGCAGCTTGTAAGTATATATATATATATATCCTTTTCTTTCTAACCTTTCTCATTATCATCCCAGCTCTGTGTATTTTGTCCATCCATTTGCAGCCAAAATTGGACTCTGATGAAGAAAATTTATAAGGATCAACATTGAACTAAGGAGACAATTTCAATCCGGGTACGTTGGTATGTATCACAGCCTTTAGTCCTTTAATTAAAGCCAAATTCAACCAAGAACCACTACTTTTCATGAGGAACAGAAATTAAAGCCTGACTTTGTGCTTTAAATATATGCATCTGAAGTAGTCCATTAATGAAATTGCAACCCAGAAAGAGTATTGCAACCCAGAAAGAGTGTAGCATACAAGAATTAATCTAGACTCCATAATTAGGAGGCAAACTGCTAGTTAGCACAATTCATAATATTTCTTAACTGCAGTCATTTATATATATATATATATATAATCCCCTTATTGAAGCGAAAAAATCTTTTATACAACTGTGCCTCTCTAGCTATAGCTCACATTTAACCCCTCATGCTAGTCATATAATTCATTTTGTGCGAGAAAAGTAACGTGTATACAACTATTGTCTGCAAAACTTGTCGAATGAAAGCATAGATATTAATAGAACCATCGAAGTATTTTTTTGTCACGAGATTATTTATTTTGGTCGGTGGTAATTAAGATCGAGCTTGTCATGCAAGTCATGCTGAAATTTAATGCCACAGCTAAACATACCAAAAAGAAAAGAAAAAGAAATCTAATTATGACTATATGGAAGGGGCAGAGCAGGATATTTTAGAAGTTAAAGAACTTAGCCTTCAGCTATGTCTAAATTAATCTTTAAAAATTGGATGATGAAACAATCAAACCAATGAAAAACTATTGACTCTTCTGGGTTTGGTTTGAAATGCATGTCCTTGTGCACACGTTTTCTTTGTTTGTTACCAAATCCGTTGAAAAATACTACTGATGGGGTGGGGCTTGTGTGAAAATATGACTGAAAAGGAGCAAATAAAAACAAATTAAAGTTATGTGTTACATATGTTTGCATCTTTTGGGGTTGAACTTTTGCCAATTTGGCCTTTGCTTGTGAGGAGTTACAAAGAATATAAGCTACCAAGAGAGAGCTTTAATTGACTTTTATAATGTGATTGTTGCATGTATGAGACTGGGAGGGCCAGCAGGAAGATATTCTTTTGGAGTACCCCATGTATCAAAGAGAGCTTTGAATTTACTGCTTTAATTTTTCCCACCTTATGACTGCCATCATAACCATCTCCTTATAGTCTTTTACCCCATATGCATATATTTATCACTTTTAAGTTTTAATAAACCATGTGGGTCACATCTCAGACCATGTCTGGCAGCTCAAACTTGTACATCTCTGGCTGCAGGACAAGTACTTATTCTTAGCCTACCTCCTCCACTCAATTACTATTATATAAATGCTCATTGTATGTACCATGTGGATTCATTTAAAACCTTTGCAATTGTCCACACACAAGACCTAGAAGACCATATATGCCAACATATATACTTGAGTGTGTGAATTATTGTTTTCTGACAGTGTATATTGGTAATTAATTATGAATTACGTTCTACATGTATTAATTCTTGGTCTGGTAGGGCCACATATAATATATATATGTATGCTTCATATATTCTTGTGTGAGGGGCTGATGCATATGGCACTGTGAATTGCACTTATTGTAGAATGCATGCTTGCAATTGAAGTCGTGAAATAATTGTCAAAGAATGCACTAAAAAACAATGCCAAAGAAAAAAAAAATTGTCAATTTTCTCTTGTTATCACCAACATGATATGTTGTGTTTGTGGTACATATGGCTTAGCTATTTGAGAAAATATTAGAGATATGAAAATAAAAAATGACAAACATTCCCATGAAATGCATACAGATTTAACGGTTTATAAAATTATATCCTAAGATAGAAGATCATGAACTCATCAATCCAACGGCCACAAGTATCCCTATGCTATGTAGTGTCTGCACCATAGCAGAATCCACAAATTAATAATGGTTTAGCCTTTTCATTGAGTTCGGCAACCATTATTAATCCGTACAATCATAAGAATATATTAAGAGTAAATTATAATTTAGTACTTCAATTATACACTCATTTTTAATTTAGTATTTCAACTTTAAAATTTTGACAAAAAGTACCTTAACTTTCATTTTGTGTCAAAATAGTACCTCCATTAGTTTTTCTGTCAAATAAACAGTTATATGCTGACGTGGCAGGGGTATTTTCGTCTTTTTATCCACATTTAAAAAATAATAATATTTTTAACATTTTTTGAATAAAAAAAATTTNCCGACCCTCCCTGCCTATCTCCCCCAAAAAATTTTTAATTTTTTTATGAATTTTTTTTATTCAAAAGTTTTTAAAAGTATTATTTTTTTTTAAATGTGGATAAAAAAATGAAAATACCTCTGCCACGTCAACATATAACAGTTTATTTGACAGAAAAACTAACGGAGATACTATTTTAACACAAAATGAAAATTAAGGTGTTTTTTGTCAAATTTTTAAAGTTAAGATAATAAAAAATGAGTGTGTAATTGAGGTACTAAATTATAATTTACTCATATATTAACATCAGTTGGATTCTCAGATACGATATCGAATGGCAGACAATTATATACACATTATGTACTTTGTAATCCCCAGGGGAGTCAAAAGAGAAGAGAGACATCTTGAGTATGAAGGATATAAAGTAATTCCTATGCTCGATAAAGCCATTTGGGGAATTCCTGCTCTGTATAAGGAAGATGGGTTTCCAATGCCCATAGACTTTTGTGTACTTTTTTTTATTGACCATTTAAAAAATTCTATAAAGTGTTCAACAAAAAATTAAAAATGCTGTGGAAAGGTCCATTTAAAAGAGTGAAAGAGAGAAATTTGTTGGGCATCACAATCACACAATTTTTCCAAACACAAAGTTGTTTTAGCCCCATAACCTCATCTCCTTTAGATGGTTATGTATATTCTCTCTTTTTTTCCTAAAAAGAAAAGAAAATTATAATTCAATTTTATTCCTTAAAAAAGTGAAAAATAAAACATTAAATTAATTGCATGTTCATTTATCCATAATTCAATTCTCAATCTTTTTCAGCATGCCTGAAACTCCACCATGCGACGAGTAGGCTTCTTGTACAAGATAGGGTAGTAGCTAGCACAGACTACACTGAAGTACTGAACCACATCCCCTTGCTTCAGATTGGTTTCCTCCCCACAACTTGCACAAATGTACTTGACTGGCTATGGCTGAGGCTCCATATATGAGTGGTGAGTGCAAGCTTCCGGGTTTTTGATTTGTGTGTTTTCGAGAGTACTTGCCTTTTGAACACAAATTTCATGCAAAACAAATGTACCTGTAGGATCATGCAATATAAGCTGAGCAAGCATCATGTATGTAATGGATGTGGTGCTTATCATTCTAATATTGTTTAAAATTAGAATGGGTAGAGTCCTATTGACAACGTACTCCCTAATTCCTCACTATGCAATGGACAATTGGACATGGGTAGGGTGAGAGAGTTTTTTTTTTTTTTTTTTCTGAAGGGGCTAGAAATTCAAATATTTTAATTGGAGGGTCATTATATAGGTTTTTCAAAATTCTTTTATGATACTATAAATAATATTTGTAAAATTCTTTAGGAAACTGCATAAAGCCACATACTGTATAGAGTTGGGGCCATAGCCACATCAGGCCTACATGTGGCTTTGCCCATGTAACAGATAAGGTGAAAGGATAGATTATAGGTTCGTTTTCCCTTGCAAAATAAAATTGTCTTTGAAGAAATAAAGAGACATATAATATTGTCAAAATCCTAAATATATGAGAATAAATCAAAATTATTAGAAGGAATGGCCTCTTCTGTAAGGTGTATGGATTAGCACTAATTTTTAAATGAGGCATGTTCTATAGGATATCCTTTCACAATGAGGTAGGTTTCACCTTATCACGAGAAAATGCCTCATAAGACATAACTTATGACAATGATCCAAGGCCCGAGACAAGAGTCATATGATTTGTGGCTTAGGTTCAAGGTCCAATGTACGAGTCCAAAGCTTTGAAATTTATCTCTTCAAAGCATGTACGATGACATAGCTAAAAGTCATATATAATGACAATGATAAAAAACTTATTACAATTAATGGCATGACTACATTTAGTATTTGCTATGCTAAAGTTATATTTTCTACCATAATAGTGGAAATATATCGAATGCTATTATGGATACTAAGAAACTTGTGACCCCATATCAGAAAAATTACGTGAAGAGAGAGATAATTAGTGTTAGTTAATGGGAGCTGATTGGTTGAAAGAAGAAAGAAGAGAAATATTGTTAAAGATGTGAGTCCCGCAAGAGAGAGAAATGATACTTCATGTGGGTGTTGGATACACGTGATTTGCCCTTATTAGTTTAACACAAGGTTATAATTTTTATACCATGAAAGCAAAAACCACAAAATCTATAACAAAAAACTAAAAAATTATGCTAAATATAACATTTAGCATAGCTTTTAGCTTTTTCCCCATCCTATAGACTCTAACTTTTTTATCCTACTCCTTGGATTTTCTTCCAATATATTTCATTTACATCCTCAGTTGAAAAAAAAAAAAAAAAAATCATCAATTCAACATACTTCCTCACCTAACACCACTCTTTCGTTGACAAAAACTTGGGTGGGATAATTTTACCACGTCATCATACTAACATGGTCAAAACAACAACTCATGAGAAGCCACGTATTAATAATTTGTATTTCCATTGCATGATGTAATTTTGCTTTATATTCCAATGCATGTAATGTATATTTCCAAAACATGTTCTGTATTGAGAATAAAAATATTTTAATACACAAGACGGACGACGACCCCTCCATTATAAGTAGTTACTATATATAACCAATATATTATTGCATAGTATAATTAATCCACGTGTTATAATATGAATGAACGTTAACATACATAAATTTGTCATCTATCTATATTATAAAGAGAAAATTACAAATTAATATCTTAAGTTTATCCGAATTTTTAAGTTAATACCTCAAGTTTAAAAAATTTCACAAATATATCTCAACTCTTTTTTTTTACAATTATATATTTCTGTTAAATTTTCTGTTAAGAATACCACTTTATTCTTAATAGAAAATCTAATATAGATATGTAATTATCAAAAAATTAGGATTGTGGCATATAACTTTTAAAACTTAAAATACTAAATAAACTTGACATATTAATGTGTAATTTGCTCAATTATAAACATGGATTACTTACTCGTTAGATATATAACTATATAAGTTATAAGTAATTATTTTTCTTTTTTCCCCCTCCCCCCTCGTTCCTCACTCCCTTCTACCCCTTTCTCTCTCCTCATCTTTCCCCTCTCACATTTATTGATGTAGTAAATATGATAGACATGTATTTATACGACCGATGGATAAGTAAGTTTTGTCCTGAAAAAGAACAAGTCTATGCCACATGTCAAAATTTGATGGGCAAGTCCACTGATGTTTCATCTACCGAGAAGCACTGAATCACTCAACCGACAAAGGAATATCAGTTAAAGCATCTTCTTCCCTTACATTAACAACAATCTTATCCTCAAATTTCACATGCGCTTTTGACCAAAAAAAAAATTTCACATGCGCTTTAACCCCATTCTCCCTACTGCGAGTGCACTGCACCTCCAAACAAATCCGCGCGCTAGACCTGACACGCGCCAAAAATTCATGCACGAAAAACCACCCACATCCAACTAACCCCCCCATCAACGGCTCTGACCATGCCACGTCATAATACCGTACTGTCTAAACAACTGCCTAAAATTTCCCTTACTTCTTCTCTCTCTAAAACTCTCGCGCTCTCTCTCTCTAGAAAATTTCTAACTCTTCTTTCTCTCTCTGAAAATTCTAATGAGAATATGAGATCGCTTACACAGAAGAGAGAGAGGGAATCGAGTCAACGACCATCGATGTAGTCCCGTTTTCTTGAGCTCTCTCATTTTCTCGGGAAAATAATACTTTCTCGGATTTTCAAAATGGAGGAAACGTTCTTCGATCTGATGGAGTTCTTTACGAAACCCTCGATAACCGAAACATTCGTCGACATTTTGCTGTGTACAGTCCCGATATGGCTGGCCGTGATGATTGGACTGGTGATCGGGTGGTCCTGGAGGCCGAGGTGGACAGGCCTTCTCTTCCTCGGCCTCCGGAGCAAATTCCGCTTCCTCTGGACCGCGCCGCCGGGGTTCGGAGCTCGCCGCCTCTGGCTCGCTTTCACCGCGCTCTCCGCTTTCTCCATTTGCCGTACGATTTGGTCCAATTTCAAGGGAAAAAGCAAAGAATCGCCGCCTGCGGCCACGGACTCGGCGGCTGCGGCTTCCGTACCCGCTTCCAGGCATTCGGCGGAGAGCGGCAGCGACATTGTTGGGTGAGTCAGTAGTTATTTCAGCTTCCGAAAGTACAAGGTTTTTATTTATATATTTTGTGGATTATATTTCACTTGTGTTAGCTAGGGTTTGGTGACCGAATGCACATTTTGTGTTTTAAAATTTGAATTTTTCAGATTCTTTTGCAATGCAATATGATCTTTGAATTTATAGTTCAACATTTTAATTGGGACTTTGAATTGCAAATTAGTTATTAGTCAATGAACTATATTCACGATGACACAATTGGGTACTCCGAACATAATTATTTGTTATATATAATCACTTTTGTTTTCTAACATGCTGAAAACATGTGAACTAAATTTAAGAACTTTCAAAACAATGCTGAATGTAAATACAACCGGAGTTAAAACATATGGGTCAATTAGGGATAGAGGCTAGAGTACTCTTGGAGTTTTGTGCAACTGGTTGTATTTTGTAAATTTTAATGGCTTTTACTTCGCCCTTCCATGAGATTTTTTTTTAGATACAGTTTTCTGAAGTTGGCAGTTTGAATGTGTTTCTCTTGGTTTCGATATGGTGTTGCTATGAAGTGGGAATCATTTATGTGCGGTCTTTTTAATTTGGAGTTCTGGTTCCCACACAGACTGGGTTGTTTCTTCTTGATGATAAATGGGATTTTGGCAATTTTCCAGGAGCTTTCAGAAGAGATGGAACATGTGCATGAATGCTTCCTTTTTAGTTGGGTCATATCGGCGGTCTTGTTACTGGGGATATATGTGTTATTACTGATATTATATAACCGTTAATTCACTTGAGAAACAAGGAAGGTTTTTTTTTTTTGTATGGTAGACACTGGAAATCAAAGAGTAACCCATTTTAATAGGTGTATAGATGTTGCAAAAGCTTTGTTGCAGTTGTGATAGTCTTACCGTTTTTGTTTTACTTTATTGTTGCTTTGGAAAACTGTTGTACTATATTGATGTCTCTTTTATTGATTAATTGTCTCACGATACCTTCACTTATTCACAGACCCAGCACTGAAGGTGCAGGGAGAGTGCAGGATGTTGTCACAGAAAGTGATTTGGAGCACCTATTGCATTTAATTGGAGGGAGAGATGTAGAAATGGAATGGCAAAGTTTGATGGAGAGGTCTACACCGAGCATGGCATACCAAGCATGGCGCCGTGATCCTGAGGTATCTATCTTTTAATTTTTTTTTTCTGCAACATTTAATTTCTGTTTTTTATCTGCTGAAACATTTGTCTGATAATTGTTCACAGTTAATTTGTTTATTTATCAAGAAATTGTTAATGATGGGGATGTCTATTTTGTAATCTGATTTTTTCTTTCACATTTATTTGTTGTGATCCTCAATTGACATTTATATGTTCTTCATGTAAGATATTCTCCGAGCAAATCTTGTTTGCATAAACACATATGTCATTCCAGTTTTTCACAAATCTAGTTGTCAGTTCAAAAATGCCCTATGAGTTTGTTGGCTACTATGTCGTATGCCTAATAATAAGACAATTCAAATAGTTTATTCCAATCCCTTTTTGTCACCCCGATTCCCATTTTAGTACTTTATAATATCATGTTTTAGTACCTTATATCGTTTATATGTCGTATTTTAGTATCTGATAGTGGTTTTGCTTATCAGACAGGTCCCACCATATACTGTAGTAGAACTGTCTTTGAGGATGCAACTCCAGAGTTGGTTAGAGATTTCTTCTGGGATGACGAGTTTCGACCTAAATGGGATCTTATGCTTGCATATTGTAAAATATTGGAGGAATGCCCTGATACTGGAACTATGATTGTTCACTGGATTAAAAAGGTCTGTGGAACAAAGGATTTGCACAATTGTATGCTGACTTCGTGTTTCCATTGTATCTCTTTCTAGTTGAAAATATGTACGATTGATTTCTCACTTTGTTCTTCTGCTGTGCAGTTCCCTTTTTTCTGCAGTGATCGGGAATATATAATTGGTCGAAGAATATGGGAGGCTGGAAAAACTTATTATTGTGTGACAAAGGTATTTGTTGAAGCATGTCATCATTGATGCTTGTGTTGTAGCTTTCCTCAATTTCTTCTTTTTATTTTCTTTGTGATAGAGGACTTTGTGCCAGTCTTGTACAACAGGGAAGAAAGTATAGTTTCTTGGAGTCAGATATCTATACTAATGAACAGTTTAATGACTTTCACTTTAGAGAAAAAGGCCAGGGTCAGTTTGGTTTAGTTATGAGTTAAACATAGGCATGTCAGATTGAATCTAATCGATCTTCAGGAAAAACTGAACCAATTTAACTGAAAGGAAAATGGTTGATTTGGTTGGCATGCATTGACAAAGGGATATGCAAATGGGTCAGGTTTGCTCGAGTTAGATTTGGAAGTTAGAGAATGAATCAAAACCATGAAACTTAAAAATCAAGAAATCTTCTTTGTTTTCTCATGCGGTACAGTATAATCTTGCTCGTCTCTACAGGCTGTGCATTTGATTTGTTCTTTTTAGCATCATTTGGCTTTGTACTATAGTTTAAAGCAGATAAAAAATATAACTATGTCCAATTCATGCCTTTGCGAGTCTTATTGTATGAGCTACAATATTACAGGGTGTTGCATATCCAGGTTTGCCTAAGCGTGACAAGCCTAGACGCGTGGAACATTATTTCTCTAGTTGGATGATCAAGGCCGGTAAGAATTGTCTGTTAACCATCTGATTTTTGCAACAGGAAGTTGGTCTATCTTTGGTGACAATGTAACGATCAATGTTTATTTGCTGAATTTGAAAAATAAATGCAGTGGAGTCTCGGAAGGGAGATGGGCAGTTATCTGCATGTGAGGTTACCCTTGTACACTATGAAGACATGGGGATTCCCAAAGATGTGGCGAAGTTGGGTGTCCGTCATGGGATGTGGTGCACTGTCAAGAAATTACACTCTGGCATGAGAGGATACCAGAATGCGAGGAAATCAGAGGCTTCACTTTCTCAATGTGCCCTGATGGCCAGAATCACCACTAAGATATCCTCTGATGGAAGCATGAATTATTTGGAGCTGGCATCTGGTGAAGAAGAGAAAGGTCAAGCCATGAACCCCAATGTGAAACAAAATGGTAATGGCATTGATTGGAAATGGCTAGTTATAGGTGGAACTGTGGCTCTGGTTTGTGGACTTCACACAGGTGTAATAGGGAAAACATTGTTACTTGGAGCAGGGCAGAGAATTGGCCGAAGGAGGAGATGAGAGTGCCGTGCGAAGAGTTATCTAGTCAATGTCAGACATTATCTGTCTATCGGCTTTTATATTCTTGAATCTTATTAACATATGAACACATCAATTGTTACAAATTAAGATAAATTATATGGGTAAAGTTTTGTATTGGCTTCAAGCCTTAAACATTATACGTCTATTTGGTGTTACATTTCCTAAATTTACTTACATATATATATATATCGACACATCCATTGTTACAAGTTGATAAATTATATGGGTGGAAGTTCTCTATTGGCTTCCAGTATTTTAATGCGCTCTCTGTGTATCCTGGGATAGATGTCTTTGCATCATGTACCTTTTAAAATAGGGAAGGGAAGCGGCCTTTATTTGTTTCTTTTTATAATTTTCATGTGGTGAATTAAAAAAGTGGTTTTCTCTTTATATAAATTATGGTTAGGACAAAGTTGAATTCGAAGAATTGTTCCAGCTCAGCCAAGCCAGAATTCTGCAAGCTTGGTTTGAAATTTGAGTTAAGTTGGATTTGGGCTTAAATTTTAGTTGTAGGGATTGGGCAAAGCTCAGGATTCATCTCTAGGCTCAACCATTTAATAGTAAGTTTGATAAGTGCCAAATTAACCGGTCACAGCATCTCAGAACATCTCAGAAGTCAGATCCTTAACAAGATATTATGGGCCCAAACAATTTCTACTTTGACTGGTAGTTGGAAAAAAAAAAAATGATATCCAATGATTTCAAGATTATTTTACTCTTCCATACAGGGACTAAAAGTTCTTAGTTTAACCCACTTAGCAATTTTACTACATATACACATTTTTTATCATTAAATTTAGATAAGTTTATTTTTTTCATCAGAGTATAAATTATTCACTCTTAAATTTATATGTTACAGAAACAGTGTCGGCACTATAAATATTGTCTTGAAATATGATTTCAACTCACAAATGCTGATGAAATGGCTTTGCAAAGTGATAGAGTTGTTATCAAAGAGGTCATCATCAGTGACAGTACTGAGTCTACTGACAAACACTAATTTTATTGATACCTTTGTGGAGAAAGAAACTAGTATTGTGGATTATTATAGGAGCAACAAGGCCCTCATGCCCTGTCTGAATGGATGGACATGCATGAAATTGAAAGAGACCATGCAATCAAAGCGCCAGAGCTGTTAAAGGGGTCCAGACCCTACGCTAGTGGTTGACAGAGGCCCAGGACCCCAAACCCTGAAAATTAAACTGAACTTGACGAATTTATAGTGAAATTTGAGCCAACCTTGGACATTATATACATTCTTTCTCTTTAGTCAAATCTTTAGCCCAACAGCTCATCCCAATTGCCCAATTGCCAAAATGCAAATTATTTTGTTTATCCTTGCTCTCCTTAACCTGCAAAGCTTAACCACCCACCACTAACTGGATTGTCAATCTCTTTCATTGTGTTAATGATTAAATGAACAACAATGCTAGAGCCATTAAATTTGTTCACAAATTTGAACTTAAAACTTATTTTCACAAGGAAAATATTGAGTGCCACTAAAGAAATAATTATTGGGCATTTTATTTGTGTAAAATAAATAAATCTTAGAATGGATTTATATGTAAATCAATGGAATACGAGAAAACTTTATCTATAATTGATGAAGTATAAAAGTATAGATAACATCATATTATTGGATTAAGATATTAAATCAACCATATCCATGTTGCAGGAAAGTTTCTCTCACGAAATATTATTATGTTATTTAATAAATATAATATAGTGAATAAATTTGATAAGACTAGACATATTCAAAAGTGAAATCATTTCACTTAAAAAAAAAAGTGAATTAATTCAATTTTAACCTGAACATGATAACCTTCCTTTACTTCTTCTTCATTTTGGGTTGAAGCTTTATGGGTATATAACTATATACTAAAGAGCTTAATTTTTGTTTGGGTTGAATGATTATCAATGGTGCAAGAGAACTCATGTGCTAATTTTATGGGTTTAGGTTCGTGCTCTCATTTAAAAAAAAAAAGTAGGGATGAAAACAGAGTTGGAGCATACAGACTTGTTAATTGTATAATTGAAGTAATTTTCTTGTTTTTTTTTATCTATTCAAACTATTAGGTCTGTAGATCTAATGAGATATTGTATCATTTAAATTAATATGTTCTAAACAAGTTTTGAATACATTTTCATGATTCTTACTATTTCATATATTTGTACCAAACATGTTTTTACTATTTTTGTTTTCAACAATTTGTTTTTGAATTACTTTTCTCATATCTTAAAAATACAAATTCAATTTCTCATTTTCATTTCACGTAAATGTTTTCTGAAAATAATTCTTTAAAACGTTACTCTTGCTCATTTTCATTATGTCTATAACTCTTCTTAATTTTCTTCAATAAAATATTTTTTAATAAAAAAAACCCTCTTAACATAATTAAAGGAAGGATAATGTTAGAGGAATCATGTCATTATCTATATTATCTATATATATAAAGCAAACACCCCTATTAGGTGAAATTTTCAGAATTTCCAAAAAATACCCTTCGTGAATTAAAATGTTAGAAGAATAAAAATTAATATATGGAGGATAAAATGGTAAAGAACAACAAAATTGTAAACCCAGCGTGTGTTTCCTAAGAGCAGTTCAACTCCATCCCACTATCTAGGCCACTATCCCACTAAATGCAAAAGTCCCTAATAGCCAACAACTAATCAGATTTGCATTTTATTTTTCCTATATTCTGCTGCTCTATCTCCTCCTCAAAAAGCATAAAATAGAGAGATTGAAGATGAATTTTTCTTTGGTTGGGAATGATACAAACTAGATTGAGTACAAGGAGAGGGCCCAAGGCAATACCTTAAAGCTTTTGTAAGTCTTGATTATTAGAATCTTCAAGGTAATTTATTGTTTTAATTGTAAGTCTTGATTATTAGAATCCTCCTACCCCACTCCCTCTTTTTCTACATATGCGGTGGCGGGTTACCAGAGAGAAGAGGGGACAACTTCTTTCTCCCTTGCCTTGCTCAATTGTAAACTTTTGCTTAGCACAACACCTGTTTGACGAAATTGCTCAGACAGAGTGAGAGAGAGAGGCTGAATAGAGATGGATGGCAGGAAGCTGAAAATGTGCTATGGCCTCAGCATCGACCACTGCGACCCTGTTCTGGTGGCCCAGAAAGTCTGCCCTAGCGTCTACAATGGCGTAACCACCAGCTAGCTAGACCAATTGGCCGCCGAAACCCCCACTGCTATGACCGCCAATCACCTTAACTGCACCTGCGTTAGTCACCTCTTTCTCTCTCTTTTTAGGTTCAATTTTCTTCATTTCTATAATTATTGCAATTTATTATTCAGTTACTTTGGATTTTCTTTTGGGGGTGTTCATATTACCAGGAAGCCAATCAAAGAACCTGGTCAAATCACTTTGGAAATTTACAACTACCAAAATTCAACTGGAAAATTATTTTTCTGCAACCGATTAATCAATTTTAGCTTAAGAATTGATCAAGATTGTATACAACATGAAAAGGGTAGAAGCCAAATAACAAACTTAGAGGCTTATAGTTATTGTTTTGCCCTGTTTGTATCCCTTCCCCTTTCCTTCTGCTGTTTAAAATTTTGGGTAGGCAATGCATTGCTGATTTGATAAATGTATTTGAGCTTTGGCATTTACTTCATTTACATTTACATGGTGCTACTCTCTCCATGTTTATACAGAATTATGGTTCTCTCGATTCCATTGAACCTGCAAAAGTTATTTTGGAGAAGGACCGAAACGTACTTGACGCTACAATTGTGTCGAAACAAGCTCAATGGAGCCGAGATGTATTCAAGATGAAATGTTGATAAGTATTCCACAAGCGGACCTCGATGCAATTGAGCGTCTAAATAACGACCAAAAGTTTGCATTCAACACAATAATGGGTGTAGTTGACCGTCATGAAAATTCAATATTCTTTGTGGATGGTCCAGGTGGAACTGGAAAAACTTACTTATATCGTGCATTGTTGGCAAACTTAAGGAGATTAGGTCTAATAGCATTAGCAACAGCAACATCTGGAATAGCGGCTACGATATTGCCGGGTGGGAGGACAGCCCATTCTAGATTCAAGATTCCACTAAACCCTGATGCATCATCAACGTGCTCTATTAGTAAACAATCTGATCTTGCAAAATTGATACAAAGGACAACAACAATCATTTGGGATGAAGCCACAATGGCGCATCGTCATGCCTTTGAAGCATTGGATCGAACTTTCAGAGATATATTAGATGTCGATTTACCGTTTGGGGGGAAGATAATGATCTTTGGTGGAGATTTTCGACAAATTCTTCCCGTAGTTCCGAAAGGGACCAAAGCTGAACTAATTCAAGCCAGTGTAGTGAAAGCATCATTTTGGTTGCAAATAAAGATTCTGAAACTCAAAGAAAATATGAGATCTAGAAATGATGAACACTTTTCTGAATTTTTACTTCGTGTTGGCAATGGGGAAGAACATGTGGTCAAGGATGACATGATTAAAATACCTGAAAATATGGTTGTATCGTGGAAAAGCGAGCAATCCATTAATCAACTGATTGCTGAGGTTTTCCCTAATTTGGAAGATCATGTATATGATGCGAGGTACATGGTGGAAAGAGCCTTAATAACCCCTACAAACGAAGTTGTTGACATGTTGAATGAAAAGATAATTGGTATCTTTCCAGGTATGGAAGAGACTTTGTATTCATTTGACAAGGTCGAGGATGACACAAGAAATTTGTATCAACCAGAATTTTTAAATGCAATAACGGTTGGTGGTTTGCCGCCACACAAATTGACGTTAAAGAGAGGTGCTCCAATCATGTTGCTAAGGAATATTGATCCGAAATTGGGATTGTGTAATGGTACCAGATTATTGTGCCGTGGTTCTTACCAAAACCTCATTGATGCAGAAATTCTAACTGGGCAATTTGCGGGAACTAGAGTTTTTCTACCAAGAATTCCTCTAAAGAATGCAGAGACTGCTGGACTCCCATTCGAATTGACAAGGAAGCAGTTTCCAGTTAAATTGAGTTTCTCCTTGACTATAAACAAATCTCAAGGTCAAACAATACCACACGTAGGTATTTATCTTCCAGATCATGTTTTCAGTCATGGGCAGTTATATGTGGCTTTATCGAGAGGGGTTTCAAGGTCAACAACTAAGGTTCAAGTAAAAAAAGGCTCAATAGCCGGTGAAAGTGGCATTTTTACCAGAAATGTGGTGTACAAAGAAGTTTTGCTCCAACCTGATAACGTATGACGTGTCTCTCATAAGCAACCTAATCATATGGATTATGGTGGTTTTCCCTACAACTTTATTGCTCATTTGCACATATATTTTGAGAACTATTTCAATAAATTTAGTAATTACATTCTCAGTTAATCCATGTCTCAAAAAGTGATAACATTTACTACAAAGTACGACGACAATTGAGTATAGTACCACATAATGTGGCTTTCTAACCGTCCTTATAAGAGAAAAACAAAAAAAAAAGATCAAAATTGAGTATAAGACCACATCATATGCTACAATAACATGATCCTCCTAACATTACATTACGGTTAAAAGTAAATGCATTACCAAATATCCGAATTCCATGGTAGGTCGGATATACATCATATTCGTGTGTGGGTTGATGTCGAAAGCAGCCTCCTTTGTGGTATCCTCATTGGGCATGTAGACAGTAGACTATATATTGTACGTAGGTCCTACGTCTAAGCCTCATCCTTTTGTCTTTGCATTACGTCAGTGGACATTGAATAAGGTTTGTTCCAAAATACAGTTGTCCCACACTATAATACTATAGATTGGTTCGTGTCGTACAATTCTCCAATCTCCTCTTCTTCTTTTTTTTTTCTTCAAAAAAAAAAGAAAAAACAAAGAATTTTGGACCTGAAGCACTAAAGCCGTGCATAGTAAAAATAATAACCGAAAAATGAATTAAATAACAAATAGGAGGGTTTCTAAAAAAAAAAAAAAATTCAGTAAGACAGTTTATGATTATTTTTTTAATTGAAGTACTAACTTGGAGCAAAATCTTTAAATTATGCAACAAATCTTGTACAAGGGGAATTTTTGTTTTTTCATCAGTGAATCGGCGGGCTTATGGATTGCTTGACTTTTTTTTTATAGATGGCTCCATAGTGTTTTGATATATTAGTGTTATTGGAGTTAATAAAAGTTTTGGGTTTATAAGAATTTAAGGCTTTATATAGACTCGAGAGTTAAATCCCTATATTTAGAAAGTAAATACTAAAGTCTAAGCCTTAAACTAGAATCTAAATATTGACAAAATAATAAATGAAAATAAATTGTGAATACAATAAAAAATTTGTGACTATCATGTAGTCACAATTAAATTTGTGGATAAAAAATATAGTTATTTAACTAATTCATCCATCAAACTACCTGTTGATCAATGAGAAATTTAACTTCGTATCTAAATTCAAATGACATAAAATTTGGGTATTTGATAAAGTCTAATTGATCTAAATAATAAAGCATATAACACTCTATGGTGAGCTTGGTTTTCATCATGATATAGATGATTAAGATTTAAATCTGGAAAGTTTAAATTAATTTTTCTTTTAGGAAAGTTGAAGTTGAAACCTTGACTGTAAAAGTCAATATTTTTCTCCACTAGAACAATACCACCCACTCTAACTTTAGAAGCATATGTCATAAAGTCCATATTGTAGAATATGTAATAGTATTTGGGGAAGATTTTGAACCCCTATAAGTCTACAATTATTCATTATTTCTTGTCTTAAGAATGTGATATAATATCTACTTAGGTTCTTAGCAAAGATTATATTATATTTTATTACACAGAAACATGCACATCATAGTTTATTATCTTTCGGTGGATTAATATGGCTAAGCGACGCACATAATGATTTGCTAATGACCAATCAACTTTCTAATTCGGAATTGGCAAAAAAAAAAATTTCTAATTCGGAAGTGAAAACAGGAATCGACTCCTCCCTTTTTGTCCTTTGACACCCCCAAAGTCAAATAAAGCTGCAATAGTTCCGAATATCTCTATAGTACAAATCACAACACACACACACACACAATTGACACTTCTTTTTTTATATATTCCAAAGTTTTATGTGATCTCTCTATCCTTGTGAATGTGGACTGTATACACTTACTGAAACTCTCCGGGTTATAAAACAGATATAGTAACTCTGGCACAATGCTGTTGGCATGCACTGTGTCCACGTGGTGGCTCCTAAACCTCAAGCCTCAGAATCTAAGCAAAAGGTCAAGAGGGGAGCTTCATGAAACTGTGGCTGAAGGACACACATGGCAGGCATTCTCTCCAACTCCAACACCCTCTTCTCTCTCTTCTCTGAGTTAAGACTCAACTCTCATCTCTCTCTCTCCCCCTCCCTTTCCTTCTCTGAGTTAAGACAACTCTCATCTCTCTCTCCCTCTCTCTCATTCTACAGAAGAATTCACACAACAGGTATGTGGGTCTTCACTATAAATGCTTTTCTTGTTGTGGGTATTTCTCAAATTTGTTGCTTTTTGGTTCCAATTGCTTCAATTCTTCAACCTCTGGTTGTTTTATGCAATTTTTCTGATCGGAGCCTCTGCGATGTTACATGTATATATTGGAACTTTCTTTCTTTTTGTTTATGTACTCTGTGATTTCAAAGTAGCCTCCTTTGCTTCACTGTTTTGTACGGTTCCTTGCTCACACGGTTATATATTTTGTTACGCAATTTGTTCGTTCTATCTCTTAATTCAATAACTGAAGCATTTAATCAAATACGTTAAGAACACTACATATGGATAAAGTTATGTAAACTGATTTTATATTTTGTTAATGTGCACAGGTAATAGAATTCTATGGCTTTCAACTGTCAACCCCTCTGATTGCGGTTAAGCATCACCATTGTTGAGACAAATTGATGTGTAAGTTGCATATATCTCGTAGAAGTGTCAGAAAGGTTGCATTTTCTTCAAGCAATACAAATTTAATTGTCAAAACTACCTTCTATTGACACAGTGAAGGATGTATAGTGGATAATGTGGCTAATGGTGGGCCTTGTTATGTGCTAATTTTGGTCCCATTTTGTTATTTTTATTCTTATGAGAAAGGGATACTATAAGGTGCCTCATTACCATGGGGAATTAAGTTTTCAAACATCTTTATAGAATAGTTTACTTGTTACTGTCCCCAAGGTTTTCAAAATATCAATAAAAGGCTGTTTCACCACAATATTTTATTGTAACCCCGGCACTCAATGAAAATTGATTGTTACGTCTCTTCTAGAGATAGTTTGCATGTTTAGCATGTGAAAAAGGACTAACTTGGTTTGTTTTGGAGTTTCAGAATAGTCTATACAAGAGTTTATCAAGCCAAAAATGAATGCGGACAATGAGAACATAGAATCAGACACTGATTTGGGACTTTCACTGGGTTATTCGAATCAGTGCATTCAGAGAAGATTGAACAGTGACTCGGGTGCAGGTGCAAATGCAGGTTCAAGAATAGACATGACATTTGTGGCTGCCGAGCCCCTGTCAGAATTAGTTTGGTCTCCACAAAAAGGTTTGACCGTTTGAGTCTTAAATGAGCTGATTCCAGCTTTTCCTATCAGAAAATTCTCACTTTTCTAAGGTGCAGGTCCAAGCAATGTGACTCTTTCACCGCCAGAAAGCATTACAGGTGGGAGGTCTGCTACTGACAAGTCTATAAATGAAGAGAATTTTATAACACCACAAACGTCATTTCATGTAAAGAGCAAAGTTGCTGGTAAAGATACTTTTACTACGTCTCCCACAAGTGAAGCTGGCATCATGCCGGTATGTGGGTCGAGTCATGAACACGAGACAGGTGATGATTATTTTATTTTAGTCATATTAAGTCCTATGTGGAATTGGGTAGGCCCAGTGGCGGAGCCACAATGGGGGCATCGGGGTCACATGACCCCAATAGTCAGGTTGTTTCACTCCTACAATTTTGGGTCTGACCCCATTATCCTTTTAGACAAAAAAAATTAGGCCCTATTTTTTATGAACATTAGAAGATGGGTTTCTTATTTGAATATAAATAGTGTGTTACTTTAGTTTCTGTGTGTGCTTTTGGCTATTGGCTTGTTGTGTTTGTTTATTTGGATAATTTAATTGGTTTCTTGTTTGAATACTTATTTTATGTCTGCTAAATAAATGAAGACGGCACAAAATTGCAAATATATTTTTATTAACTATAGTTGGCTCTCACAACAATTATCATCAAGAAGCTAAGATAAGTAGATACAATAGTTGGAAAATTTTCTATTGGATTATAGTGGGAAGGAGAAAATTTTCTATTGTTATCATGCCCCCATTATGATCAATTTCTGGCTACGCCACTGGGTAGGCCTTATCCTTAAAAATTTCTTAGTTAAGTATAAAAACAAGTTATGTTGAGTTGTAGAATGATGAATTTGTTTTAAAATTTTGTTATGTTTCTTGTTTGTTTATTTATTTTTCAGGAAAATTGTTGGCTAAATTGCCGAATAACTTCTCTTTGTAGGAACCAGTGGTAATGTGGAGGAAGTGAAAGCAGCTGTGGAAGTATGTGTTCCAAGTAATCGGGAGGACACTTGTGGTCCAATCAATTCCCAAGTAGCTGAAATACCTCAGACCGGAGAAAAAATATTTACGGCATTGCAAGGTGCATCCTCCTATTCACATAATTAGTATTGCATGGTAAATTTGGTAGATGACTTTAGAAATCTCTGTCAGCTAATGTTAAAAATGTAGTTGTTAGAATATAAAACAATTGTTGGCCCACATCCTAACAGCTCGAGTTTTTGGGAATAGTGGTAAACCAACAAGCCTTATCATGTTATTAGAGCAGGAGATCTTGAGTTTGAATCCTTGCAATTGCATCTCCCGATATAAGTTGAATTCCACATGTTGGGGAGATATCCACATGTGAGGGGAAATGTTAGAAAATAAAACAATTGTTGGCCCACAACTTAACAACTTAAGCTCTTGGAAATAGTGGTAAACTAACATACTTTTTCAATGGTAAAATTGGTTAATCATCTACAACTGATTTCTGGTGTTTCAAACAAAAATCAGTTCCTGAGCCGTTCTTTCAATCTATGCTGCATTGCATACAACATAAACCTCTTCTTCTTTGTACATATAACATGTTATTGATGCAATAATACACCTGCAGATCAAATAATACCTTCTGTGGAACAAAATGAACCATTGTTGGGGGATTCTGCTGGTGGAGACAGACATCCTGATGTTGGCAATCAGAAAATGGAAATGGATTTTGTTTTGACCTCTGAAGTTCACCCAGTGAATGAAAATAAAGCTTCCGGTGCTCCAGTGGTGAATCAAATGTCCCAAGGCAGAAGGCCTTCAGATAAACTGGAGTCAGCTGCTGAGAATGATTTACAAAATCTCAGAAGTGAGCGTGCTTATGGTACAGTAAGTCAGATTTTAGGATCAGAATTTGCTTTGGGGGTTAAAGACAGCTTTGAGCAGGGTAAGGAGATGCTTCCTGAAAACAAATCTGTTCTGGAAAAACACTCTCCAACTAACAGCAGAATCCGTAAATATCAAAGTAAAGGCAAGGAGAAAGCTTTATCTGATGGAGAACTTGAGGGAAGAATGTCAAAAGATGAGGATGATAGCCATGAGAGTGTTGAAAGCTGTAATAGTGCTGCATTGTTTTCATCAGGCAATAAGAGTTGGAGCTTTGATGAACAGTTCATTGTTAGGGGTAAAAGATTCAGAAAGCAAATTCAAGAAACACCGGGTTGCACATCCTATATTAGACAAGATAGCTCCTTCATAAATTGGATATCAAGCATGATGAAGGGGTTTTCAAAATCAATGCAAGATCAGGCACCATCTCTTGCTCTTACCCTTGCACATTCTGATCATGGACCTGAGAATCCTGATAAGAAACTCATCACAAGCAACAAGAACCAGGATGCTGGATTTAAAAATATTGGTTTCCAGTCGATTTTTCAGTCCATGTATTGCCCAAAGGCAGAGGGCCAAGAAACTAGAATGTTGACTGGCAATCATCAAATTGGAGAAGGATCTAAGGAACTTGAGCTTGACAATAAGATGTATGAAATTCATGCTTCTCCAAAAGCCTGTCATAGGGAGAATAGTACCTTAGGGAGAGGATCTCTGCTGTCAATAGAGAAATTGAATGAATCTACATCTGGAAATGAAGTAGGTTCAGAAACCCAGTCTAAGAATTTATCTGCAGAAGTTGCAGGTTGTAGTGAGAAAGGCATTACTAATTATGTGGAGAATAAAAGTCCATGCAGCTTGGCATCTGCTAAAAAGAAAGATGGAGTTAGCTCTAATTCTTCTCTGGGTAAACGTAAGAAAAAAGGTGTCGAGAACATTGAATCTGCCCCACAATCTGAAGGGAAGACAACTGATAAATTTGGTCGTAGAAGTAACCTTCTCGAAAGCTTGTGGATAACTCGATTTACTCCTAAAACATCTGGTCCCTCATTAATGTCAGATCATCACAATCAGAGTGCTGGTGGAGTTCTTGAGTGCTCCAGTGATCACAATAATGTAGGGGCCAGGGAGCAGCCTGCTGAAGATTTAGTTATTGTCATTGGTGATGATCTACAGAATTGTGCAGCTGACAATGAGGGCTCCCTTGCCTTTAATATAAACAAAGGCCAGAGTGATCAGAAGTCCATGTCCAAATTGTACCCTATCTTGCCTTCCCCAAAATTCAAAGGCTCGGAAGCAATGGCTTCTGTCTTTGCTAGGCGATTGGATGCTCTTAAGCATATCACCCCATCTGGTGTAACAGGTGATGCTGCCTGTGAAACCGTCACATGTTTCTTTTGTGGCATAAAAGGTCACCATTTTCGAGAGTGCTCAGAGATAAGGGATACAGAGCTTCAAGAATTACAAAGTAAATTCAAGTCCTATAATGGAGCAGAATATTTGCCTTCTTTCTGCATTAGATGTTTCCAATGCAGTCATTGGGCGGTTGCATGTCCTAATGCTCCCTCAATGGGACAACCTCAATTGGAATGTAATGTTTCTCATGTAGATTATTACTGCAGTCCTAGTGAAACAAAGTGTAATGCAGGAAATGATGGAAATATGAAGCTCCTTATTGGTAAGGAGAATCATTTTCGAGCATCTGTTGCTCATACATTTCGTGACGAGGATGACTCAAGAATGGACACGGATCTTAATTTGAGCTGGAATTTGAATGAGATGAAAGCCTCCAAGAAAATGAGATATCGTTCAAATTTAGTTAAGAAATACAGTGCTTCAAGCTCTGTGGAAAATAAGTTGAAAGAGAATCAAATCATGCCTTTGTCACAGTTTGTCACTACGCAGATTTCAGATGTACCAAGAGGAATATTTGACTCCGTAAAAAGGCTTCGCTTGTCTCGCACAGATGTCCTGAAGTAAGTAGAGCATGCCAACTGGCCTCTCACTAGTAAATTCATTTATCCTTGGTTACTATTTTTTGAGGAATTTTGCTTGCATATAGCGTGTAGTTTGTTCAATCACACTAATGAGCTCTAATAATTGGCACGTGCACCTCAAGGGTTTCGAAAAGTATACAAGTTATTTCAGAGCCTTCATGTGATATGAAATTTATTCACCTTAATATTTGTTAGTCTCCAATTGTATGATTATAGAAATTTACCAACAGGCAAATTATAGGCAAGTGGATACCCACTAGACTTTTTGATCCGTTAAATTAATTATCTGCCTTACTTTCTATTCTCAAGGTTGTCTGACATAGGCTTCTATTTTTATATAAGATTTAAAATCTTTGAAGGAAACCATAGGAGGAAAAAAATGGAAGTTTTGTATTGTAATTTAAGAAAATTGATAGTGAAATGAAGCAATAACCTATTGGATTCTGATATCATGTTGTTTGAAACTTAGTATCTCAAGAATGAGGAGCAGATTGGGTGACCCCTTGTATCCACTTATAAGTGGGTGAATTACCTAATCGAAAATGCTTAATTCTACTCCACTACAGTAGACACACCAACAATACTGGGTATGTAAACTACAGTGTTTTATAAAATTTACATTGGATTTTCTAATATGATCATGAACCTTAGAAAAATCTGACCAAGAGTTAAACAATGAGAACTCAGTACAACTAAAAGGAACACTTTAACAACTTTGTCCTTGTGCCTTTTATCTAAATTAAAGCTTGAATATTTCTCTTCTTTTTCAAGTGTTTAAACTTAAAACTTGTTCTTATGTGGTATTTTCTGGCATCAGATGGATGAATTCCCATATGTCACTCTCACAGCTTGAGGGGTTTTTCCTGCGTCTGCGCCTTGGGAAGTGGGAAGCAGGATTAGGGGGAACTGGATACTATGTGTCTTGCATAGCTGGTATGATTAGCAATTACATCATGCCTATTTACTTGTTTGACAGTATATTGGGGTGATTCATAATTTGATATGTAGCTAAGTTAACATTTTCCTCTTCTTTTTTTTTTTTTTTAATTCCTCAACGCACAGGTTCACAGAGAGAAAGTTGTCCTCCGAACGACAAAAACTCTATATCGGTTGTTGTTGGGGGGTTCAGATGTTTGGTTGAAAGCCAGTTCGTGTCCAACCAAGATTTCCATGAGGTATAATCAGACTTGCTAATCCCTTGATTCAAATTCTTTCAATGTACGTCCATGCATTCCCTCTATTAGCTTCTTTACCAATTTAGTTTGATCAGCTGGATTTCTCAACTTTTTGTGAGCTTGATTAGTTGAAACATGCTTACATTTCACTGTCATCATTGATGTTCACTGTGTAAGCCTATTTTCTTCTTAACACATGTGATTCTGTGTTGGCTGTTTAGCCCATATATAATTAGGCCAAAGGCCAAGTCACATAAATCCATGCTCCATGAGTTCGTCTTCTTTTGGATTTGAGATTTAGTGTAAATTACTTGATTGAACTTTTCATAACAGGATCATGATCATCGTAATCTTGGCTCGTGTACATAATGATATTTGCTTATCACTCATGTTCTAGTGTTCTACTATCTTGCTAGTTACACTCCGTCATATACTTTGCAGGAAGAGCTGAGGGCATGGTGGTCTGCAACCTCAAAGGGCAGTGGCAAGATTCCATCTGAAGCAGATTTGAGAGAAAAGGTAAAGAGGAAAAAAATGTTAGGCTTGTAGTTTTAGGCATTTATTCATTTCAGACCTGCCCTTGTTTGAATTCTTGCAAAATGAAGAGTGAGGATCTGCTAGATGCCTTCTGTACATACGACTTCTGAAATTTTTTTCTGAAGCGATATCTGCAAGGTTGAAAATATCTGCAAGTGTAAATTACGAAGAGGTGAAGAATTCTTTTAGCCATGTCCTCATGATCCCACCCAAGGTTGAAAATATCGGTCCTTAAATTTACGGATATATCGATATCGAAAAATATTGGTATAAGTCAATAAAAACACATAATGTGTTTTTGTAAACTGGAACTCTAAGAAATATAGAATCAATCATCAATTCATATATTAAACATTGTAAATTAAACATGTTTCACTAATAGATTTCACTTAATCTAATGCTATAGTAAATCAAACATATTTAAATAAATCTTATGCTATAGTAAATTAAATATATTTCAATAAATCTTATGTCATAATAAATTAAACATATTTTACTAATTTTTTTATTGAACATTTTACAATAAATTAAACAACCATATTAATTATTTAATTAAAATTTATATATACCATTAGCATATTAATTATTCTATTGTTATGAATTATTAATTAAGCTATTAGCATTTTGAAAAAAAAAAAAAAACAATAAAATAAAAAGTCCAAGTGCCCAACTAGTAGTCCACCACACACCCACACAAGTGAGTGAGAGCAGAGAAAATTGAAAGAGAGCATACCTCAAATCTCAATGAAGTATGAACAAATCAACTGAGTTTGAACTTTGAAGAAGAGTGTAGCTGTGATGGGATAAAGGCAAGTCAATTTTTGCTTTCTTCTTCTGAGTGGTTAATTAGCATTAGATGAAAGTTTTTTAGTTGAATCATGGCTGAGTTTGGGTATAATCTGCAAATTACGTTTTTTTTGTTTCTTTTTTTTTTTTTTTTCAAAACCACCAAATTTCAATCATCAATTGGCAAAATTATTGATTTGTTGGCGACATTTCCGCAACACAGTGAACTATATATCTTACAGTGCATTTACCGAATTCAACCCACACTTTTAGCATTTTGAACAAGAAGATATGGTAAAACGGGTTGAGAAAGTTCTAACCCAACCAATCCAAATTATTAAAATTATTAGGAGGGGGCACGGTACAGTATGAGACGGTATGAGCCCATACCGATACCATACCGAAATTTTTATTCGATACGGTATTGATATTTTTAAAACTGATACCATATCATACCATACCAGTGTTCTATGAATTCGGTATGGTTTCGCTATGTGCCAACATTTTTTTTTTGTCAAAAAACAACATTTAACAACAAAAAAGACATACTCTCAATCCCTTACACTTTTATTCTTACATACTAATTGTCAATCATTTGCTAGTAATTATCTAACTCTAATATTACATTGTAAATATTTGGCTGTATAGAATTAGAAATCACAAACAATAACAGCATAGAATAGAATACAGTATGCACTGAGTTATTCAGTTACAACTTACAAACAAGAAATATTTTTTCACAACCAAAAGATAAAACAAAGCCCAACCTCACAGTCTTCAAAGCCAAAATAGTTAAGCCTTATGGTTTATTACAAAGTACAAACAGTAAAAAACAATAGTAGTACTTAAGCCTTATGGCTTATTACAAACAACCAAGACAAATACAAAATAGTAGTTATTACAAATAATAAACACTACTTAGTTAGTACTTGCAAGCTGCAACATCACCCATCAGTCTACACTATTTTCCCTTTCCCTTTGCCCAAATAGCCACTAATATGATAATACCTAATTAAAAAAAATATTAAATAATTAAATTAAATATAATTCGGTACGGTATGATATATTACGGTATTGAAAGTTTTATACTTATACCGTATCGATTTAGAATCGGTATGGTATGATATCAGTACGGTATAGAATCGGTATGGTATGGTACGATATCGGTACGGTATATAATCGGTATAAAATTGACACGGTATGATATAGTACAGGTTCGATTTCGGTATTTCGGTAGTAAATGCCTACCCCTACAAATTATAACTTGGGCAAACATGGGTTGAGAAATTTCTAACCCAAGCAACTTGAGGAACTCAATGAGTCTATTATCCAGTACTTTTTGTGCTTAAGTAAACTAAGTGGTTATATTCTATTTGTTTGGTATAACCATTTGTTTGGGTGTTTGAACCTTTGAAAATTGAGGTGCAAGAAACTATGTTTGTCTTTGGATTATGATATTTACATATGGAATGTTTGAAATTTAAATTAGTGTATTTTTGTTTCTGAAATTTTTGTGTCAATCCTTTCAAGATATCATAATTTGGACAACTCGAGGAACTAAGCAAAAGAACTTATAACTTGGACAAGTATTGGTTGATTTTTGAACTCGCCCATGCCTATCCCTTACAAAGGGAAGATTAGGCGTCATCTACTAAACCAAATGGTTATTAGTCTCTCTCACAATTAATTTAGAATATTATGCTCAACTTGCAAATATTATAATGTATTTCGCTCAATCACGCAATCATCACGTAGTTGCACAATCTGAACATTAAAAAAAAAAAATACAATAAAGTAATGAAAATCCTTTTTGATTCAATACAACAATGTGAGTTTATATTTTTCTTTTATGTAATGCAAGTTGATAATTAAGAACATGTACGACATAAAAATTGGTGACCACGTTTATCATTATGTGCATTTTTTTTCTCTCCAATGGACGGATACCCTCAGAATTAGATATAATATCAAATATTTACATAATCTACAACATTATTGTTCTTTCTGTTTTGGTGATTATATGATAATGTACAAATATACATTCTATCAAACATAAAATACAAATATATACCAAAAATAAAAACATGCTACTTATTATGAAATGCTACAATGGGGAGGAAACTGACTTGTGCCATTTGAGACTACACGACTGTTGCTAGGAAGTTGTGGAGAGAACGAAACTTCATGATAGTTATGATGCTTATAGACTCTTCTTTACGTGTAGTCTCATTCTCCGCCAGTGATGAAACCAAGATTTAAAACTCGAGTGGCTAAAATCTCTTTGACAATTTTTTTCCTAGTAAAACAAATACACATAAAATATTTATATAAGAATTTGAAAAAAACAAAACCTCAACAGTATGAAGGAATTTTATTAATTTTAAAAAAAGATACACCAAGTTAGGGGTATATATTGAAACTTACTCCTCAAAATACATATTTATACAAACATTAATTAAACTATAAAAATTTGTAAGCATATGCTCGAAAAAATATGGCAGCAAAACACACAAATTTCATATAAATTTCACCAATCATACCAAAAAATTCTAATTGAAAGAAACACTAACATACTAAGTTACTAACTTGACTAGTGGCTTCTAGAAGTAAGAATAAACAAGCTTAACAAAGCAAACATGTACAACATCTGAAAATCTCCTAAATAAAATACAACAGAAAAATATTAATAATTTGTGCTTTCTCATTATATTCATATGGAATAAGAGTAAATCTTAATCTTAAATTCTAAACTCTAAACTCGAAATTAGATTTTCAATTCAAATTAATAAATCAAAATTAAATTAAATATTGAAAAATAACTCAAAATTATACTTACTTAGACATGAGATTGATTAAGAAGAATTGATGACAATTTGGAGATTGATGATAAAAGAATAAATTGGGAGCAGTTTTTTTTTTATATGTCGTGAAAGCTTCTGAAGTTTGAAAGCTATTCTAAATACCTAAGATTAGATATAGCTATGTTAGGTTAATAACTTAATTGACAAAAAAAAAGGGGTTAATAACTTAAACAAATTCCTTTTTGACTTTTTACATCCTTTATTTTAAATTTTAATGAATTTGATTTTTCAAAGTAAAAAATATTATATGTCATTAATTGACTTAACTTCTATAGCTACTGGGCTTCTATAATCTATATGATATATATAATCACTTTTTTTTTAGCAGAATTCTTGGCTGGGCTATGTGTTTGGTTTCACCTCTATCCTCTACAATATATAAAGAGAGAATTATAAGTATCGACTAGAAAAAGAGAAAAAAATATAGATACAATCTCACTTTGTACTTGACAAATAAACTAACAAAATAATTGAACGTAAAGGCAAATAAGTCTGTAGTTGGAAAAATTATAGGGTATAACTAATATACTGCTATGTGGTATAACCGATATACTATCATGTGGTATAATTAATTCAACGTGTAAGGGTATTATTAGACGATGTGTTTATATTAGTATGGTATAATATTAATAACATCTACCCATATTATAACACATAGATTAATTATATCACGTGTCAATATATCGGTTATACAAAATAATTTTTTCTATAGCTGTCTAGCATATAACATTAATGTTGGACAACGATTGCACTCTAAAAATTTAAATTATTAAAAAATAAATCAATAATATATGGAAGCCTACAAATAGGTCAATCCCAATCGCAATATTTTCATGACGAACTCTTCTGAAGTTCCCAGAAAATGTTCATGATGATATGTATATCTAAAGTATGATTGAACATAAAACCAAGAAAGAAGGAAGCAATTCTTACAGAAATTTCAAAAGAATAAAAAAAACCAATTAGTTGGATTTATTTTAAGTTTCAGTCCATGCACGTGGACCACATGGTTATCCTTAATAATTTCATATCTACTTGTCATGTACGTCAGATTCCATTAATTCTATTGTTGTTTTCTTCCATTTTTTTTATTAATACCATTCTTTAACTTGACTTGTCACTTTGTCAGCCAGCGCTTTCTGGTGATGGTATTTGGCAGCAATATCCAAACAAATTATAAACAAAGTGAAGGTGGTAGCCTGGTAGGGAAACTCCATACATATGCTTTAATTTGACTATCTTCTAGATATATTATACAGATGGAACACGTTGAAAATAAATTATATTTAAATAAAGGGTTTAAAAAAAAAATTCCAGATCTAGAACAATTAGATCAATCTAGCCCAGTTGCAAAAATCGGCACCCAGCCGGTCCTCCGGCGTTGGTCGGGGGAGGCAGCGAGAGAGAGCATGCAGGGGGATGGGGAGAGCGGCGGTCGGGGCTGGGGGATTGGGTTTCGGGGTTGAGAGAAAGATGAGAGGCAGAGAGAGATGAGACAAAGTGAGGTAGAAAAAGGATGCGGGGAGAGAGGAGAGAGAAACTAAGGGGGAGGTAAGTATGAGGGAGAGAGGTAATGCGAAAGGAAGAAACGAGAGAGAAACGAGAAAGAAAGAGAATCGTGGGGAGAGGAGAGAGAAATGAGAAAAAAATGAAGAAAAACTTGGGAGAAGAAAAAATGTACGCAGTAATTATTTAAATTGTAAAAATATTAATTGATATTGTTTGACAGTGTCAATCATTATTACTATGAGACAGTAAGTATTGAAATTGTAAAAATACTTTATTAATTGTTACTGTTTAGTAATAACAATCATTGTTACTGTGAGACAATAACTATTTAAATTGTAAATACTATATTAATGAGAGGTGATTTTCGCACTCAACTTTTCTTCTTTTATACTCCTTCTAACTTTTATAATTATTTTTTATATTTTTAACTACACGTATTTTTAAGTCTACCATTTTCTTTGTTACGTTGTCTCACCTCAGAATCAATTCAGTAAATTCCCCTCAAAGCCACTACACTTTCTTTCATCCCCACACACTATTTTTCCTAAATCGTCTTCATCTGCAGATATCCATAGTCTTCATATTCCCATTGTCAATCAAGAGCGGCTTAAACCCACTTAATCTAGTAACAAATCAACACACTTATTACAATTACACTTTTGGGTTTGATTTAAACGTATGAGGTGCCCTGGCGATATGCCAAAAAGGAACTCAAAGGAACACAATTGATTGACTATGTTGGTGAACACAACTGATTTGTTGTTATTGTCTCAACTGATTATGTCTTGGAATGAATGACTTTCCAATTGCATCAGTTACAAAAGCAACTCCATCATCGATGAATATGGTTTTCAATTTACATGTTACTGTAACTGGTGAAGGCTTTCGTTGAGATGCATGCCTATTTGAGCAATATCATTCAATGTTAATAAGTAATATAACTAGTCATGCTCTGGTTAAGATGTTACTTCTCTATTTTGTTGAAAAATTCAATCTGTTTTCTTGATTAAATGAAAAATAAAAATTAATTGAAAGATGAGTTAATTCTCCTGGTTTGGGTGGGTATGGGTTATGTTTCTCCTCTATTAAAAACCCGTCCTCTTTTTTCATGTATTTGGTTGTAGAAATCTTAAATTTGAAGGGAGAAACACTTATTAGGTCCATAATTGTGAGAGGAGAAAGGGAAAAAGGGGGAATATTTGAGGAACATGCAGAGGAGACATAGTTCGTGAGTGGGAAGAGAGGACGAAAATGAATGAATGATGAATTTAATTAAAAGGGTAAACTTGGAAATCTGGGTGATTAAAAATATAAAATGTAATAAAAAAATTAGGAGTGCATAAGGACAAAAATGGAGTGCGAAAATGGCCTCCAATATTAATTGCTACTGTTTGGCAATAGTAATGATTGTTACTGTGACAATTTGCTTAGTTTTTTTTTTTAAAAAATTATGGAAAAAAACATAACGTGAAATTATTTGTATGAAATGTGGACTTTATTTGTACAAAGTAAATCTATTTATTATTTCAACTTTTTAGGTGAGAGTTTTTTTTTTTATTTTTTTACAAAGAGCTCTAAAATTGACTTTTTAGTTATTTACTTTTAAATTAATAAAACATTTTAATATTACATAATGGTCGATGTAAATTTTTTTTTTTCCCATTAAGGTTAATGAGTTTTGAAATTATATCCCATTTTAATCACTAAGCTCAATCCACTTGATGATGTCATATATTTTGGTGTATTGAAAAATATTGATTTGCCCATCCTTTTTTTCATTATTGATGAGCGTAAAATTATGACGTTGTCATTTATTAAGTTTAGGGTATAGAAATAGGGTGCAGAATATATAAATGAGATTTATAGTTCATAATTAGGATTCTGTAACTTATGGTTTAGGGTTTAGGTCTTGAGCCAAAACTCGAGAGCTAAACCATAAGACGTTTTGATGCTTAATAAAAACTAATACAAATCTAAATCTAAATAGTAATATATGTTTATTAATCTATTGTAATTTATTTTTTTCATTTTGGTCAATAATGATTAAAATAAAATTATAAAAAAGTGCATTGATTAAAATGTAATTGTAAAAAATTTTATTAATTTATTTGTAATTACCCCTAAATTATATCATTTAATTTGGCTTGAAAACACATTCTGCTTGTTGAATTGGTTGATATTTTATAAGAAATGCTAGTCAGGAGGACGAACAACTCTGGACCGTTGATCAAAATGAATCAACACAGATCTACTGACAGCTCACAATGAAAGCTAGCTCTTGATTTCTTATATTGTCTGAAGTCGTAAACATGCATCATTTGATTCATTTCGTCTTTGAGTATAATATAGATAGATATTCTTATATATATATATATATATATATATACCACCTTTTAGGAAAGACATGTCACATGTCTGACCCATCAAAGTCATTAACCAGCACACGTCCATTCTCCGATGCTTTTATGCCCAAACAAAGTAGCTGAGCTGAAGAGTAGGCTGCTGATAATCTCTCTCAATTTCTTCAACAAGATGCAGCTGCATCATGGTAAGAAGCCAAAGCTAGCTAGCCAACCCCTCTCTCTCTGTGTCTCTCTATTTCTCTCTCTAACAAATTAAAGTGTGTGTGTGTGTGTGTATGGGTCTCCTTAATTTTTACTTTTTAGATGGTGGGTATGGAAAAGTCAACCTCATCACAGTGCACATCTTGGCTGCCTCCTTTGTTGGACTTGTGGCTGCTGCTGCTGCTGCAACCACAAATTATCGGAGAAAAAAGTCGAGCAAACCTCCGCTGAGAGCCCCAAATAATATGTTACCACACCTACACAGGACAGAATCCGGCCGCGTCCGAAATATCGAGAGATTCTCCCATTATGTTGGTAATATATTACATTCTCTACCAAAATCAATGTTACCTTTAATCATTAATTTCTACATTTTGTTTCATATTTTCACTTTTTTATGTTAGCTTTAATCTTTTCTACATCGTTTATGGAACTTAGATGATTGGATTGTTCATTTCTAATTAGTTTTTTCATGCATTGGATTTGAGCTTTCATACAATTTGTGTGATATTAATGAAGAGTAAACTTTGATTTCAAATTTCATTATCCCGTTCACTTTTAAAAGAGTAAAACACATCACTCCCAAAGGACATTTGTGCATGGTAATTTTAAGTAGTTCAACACATGTGACCTTCGTTGTAGGATCTACATGTATCTACGATTAAGAGTCACTCACGCATACATGGGCAACTGTCCTAAACTTTCCTCCTCTTAAATAGAGGGTGCTAATCGCGCTCCTTTGAACTCCCACACTCTAGTGCGAGTGTGCTTTACACTAGCTAAAAAGGAATAAGGAGTGCAAATATAATTTTCTAAAATATTTAACAACAAAAGTCTACTTTCTTTGGCTTTCACTGTTTTACTAGGCAAGTTATACAAGCAATCTTTTGCCTTTGAAGAAAGTCTAATTAAGAAAAGTATTTATTATTTTTGTTTATTTAAATTGTGGATGCAGCTAGGCAACTTGGATTTTTAGATGCCAATCAATGTCCCCAGATATGCAAGTTAGCATATGATTACTTGAGAAAATCCAAAGGGTGTGAAGATAGCATCTACGAATATTTTGCTTCCGAAGCAGAAGCAGATTCTCTCTACATTGATTTTATAGGTGAATTGGATAGAAGCATCCTCAGTTATTTTGCATTTCATTGGAGTCAAGCTGATCTTATGATTGGTCAGGTATAAAATTATAAACAAGCATCATGGGTTTTTCTCTTTTCTGTTTTAGAATTTACTTATTTTTACAATTTGCTTGTTCATCTGTACGTGTCATCTTATTTTCGGCTAACTTGCAGGTTTTGAATGTAGAGTCTAAGAAAACAAAGCTCAAAGACATGGTTTTGATAGCTACCAGGTTAGCTTACAGCTTTCTCTTACTTTTGCATTTCTCTGTAGTCGTAATTTATTTGACGAGTACTTTTAGAGGGACCATATTTTCGGATAGAATAGTGAACCACATTATGTGATAAGACTGAGAAGAAAACAGAGATTTGCATATAACTGAAGTTACATTTTACTGGATCTTTTTATTTTTTCTAAATATTCGGGATTTCTTTTTTGTTTTTCTGATTTTGGTTTTATAGGAAGCAGAGAATTGAGAGGGTGACCAAGAGCCTAAAGGTGGCAAGAGTGTTCTCTACGCTGGTGGAGGAAATGAAAGCAATTGGCAGCACCACATCAAAGGGAGAATCGCAATGTACAGATGTGATGGTGCCGGTGGCCCATTGTGACAGGAGCCCTGTGCTTCTTCTTATGGGTGGTGGAATGGGGGCTGGCAAGAGCACTGTCCTCAAAGACATTCTCAAAGAGCCATTCTGGTCAGGAGCAGCAGCAAATGCTGTGGTAGTAGAGGCAGATGCTTTCAAGGAGACAGATGTTATTTATAGAGCCCTTAGCTCTAGAGGTTTTCATCACACTGACATGATCCAAACTGCTGAATTAGTAAATCTCTATCTCATTTAATTTTCTTTCCTCAGTCAGCCACCCGTGCTCTGGCTATTCTCAACCATTGATTGACTCATGTAGGGTACCTCTAAGACCCACATCAATGGTTGAAATCGCTCATGTGTGTGTGGGCGACTGACGCTAGTATTTGACATGTTATTTTGTCGACAATTTGAACTGTTCAAATAAGCATATACTTGATTAATGCTTCGTATTGACAGTTAATAACATAAAGAACACTTCCCTACACATTACAGAAAATATTGCACATTTCCATCATATATAGTAGTTTTAGAAAATGACTGACCTTGATTAATGCAGGTGCACCAATCGTCCACTGATGCTGCATCATCACTGCTAGTGACTGCACTCAATGAAGGCCGGGATGTGATCATGGATGGCACTCTGTCATGGTCTCCCTTTGTTGAGCAGACAATAGCCATGGCACGAACTGTTCACAGATGCCGTTACCGCATGGGGGTTGGATACAAGGTGGCTGAGGATGGCACCATTAATGAAAACTATTGGGAACAAGTAAAAGAAGAGGAGGATCATGCAGAGGCACCCAAAAGAAAGCCATACAGAATAGAGTTGGTTGGAGTGGTTTGTGATGCTTATTTAGCTGTTGTAAGAGGCATAAGGAGAGCTATAATGGTACGGAGGGCAGTGAGGGTGAATTCACAATTAAAATCCCATAGGAGGTTTGCCAGTGAATTTCAGAATTATTGCCTGCTAGTTGATAATGCCAGGCTCTACTGCACTAATGCCATGGCTGGCCCTCCTAAGGTAATTTTGGACTCAACTAATAAACTAGCTTCATATAATTATCATTAACTTATGTTTTTTGGTGTTGATATTTGTGCGTATGGATAAAATGATGTTGTTTTGAAGTTTAGGATTATGCGTTTTGGGGTTGAGATTTGGTGCTGAAGATTGTGAAAGTTTTGAACACAAGCATAATCTCATCACAAAAACTAAACATCAGCAAAGGATTCAGACTCAACTTAGATATGCATGGCATGTAATTTACTAACTTGGAATTGTGTGTACATTAATGCAGCTGATAGGATGGAAGGATGGAGACAACAACCTGCTGGTGGATTGTGAAGACATTAAATGCTTGACAAACTTGATGAGTTTGAACTCTCGGGCAGAATCCATATACGAGCTTTACAAGGACAACCCAAACCTTATACTGGAGCCTGGTTCTATTTGGAAAGACATTGTTTTGTCCCCTTCAAGGCCAAGCCTTCAGTTGAAGCTAAGGGCTTCCATTCAAAGAATTGAAATTTCAAACAGTACTGATAACTGATTAAGTTAACGGTATCTGCTTAATCAAATTGGTCCGTAGTTTTACAAGCTTTACATGTGTTTTCTTCCAGAGATTCTGTACATAGAAAAAAAAAAGAAGAACATATGCATTAAAATCAGAAAGCAAAAAATAAAACCACATAAATGAAAAGAAGTGCTACTTGTTTTGCGTGGAAACAGGGGAGAATCCTAAATTTCTCATTGTGGAGGTGTGAGGAAGAAAGTCTTAAATGTTGACTAACAAATACCTCTTAACTTAGAATTATCTCTTTGAAGCATTTTATCAAACACCTTTTGCTACCTCCACGATCGACATAGTAGCAACCACGCAGCCACCATGCCATGCTCAGTGCTCCAGTACCGGCAAGCTAGCTCGTACCCCTTGAGTCACTTTGTGGGACATGATGAAGAAACACTTAAATATTGACTAACAAATACCTCTTAACTGACTTATGTGGTGTATTATCTCTCCAATAGATGTAGGACGTATCTATTAGAGAGATTTGGACTATCTTAGCAGTGACATGTATTACATATACAGTGCGACCTCCATTGGTATATTGGCATGTGCCTCATTTCAAGTGAAATGTATAACTTTTTAAAACAAATAGAACAAATTACAACATAGCACGGCTTATGAGTATGACTATCCTATTCAAGACTTTTTTCTTAATTGAGTCATGTGGTGTACTATGTGGGTCTCATCTCTATTAAAGAGATAGAATACCACACCACACCGCTAGTTAATACTAGGCTTATTTGCACATTTATCCCATGAAATTATAGTTTCGTCTTATTTTACCTCCTTAATGTTTACTATCTCAATTTACCCCTTATAAGTTTCTCTTGTGTCTCACATAATCAAAAATCGTCAAGTTCATCAATTCTACCGTCAATTTATCCTCTGCCATATACGTGCCACATCAGCAATTCAAACAGTAGAATAAACAAACTTGACGGTTTCAGGTTATGTGAGACATGGTGGAAACTTACAGAGGGTAGATTGAGATAATAAACTTTAAGAGGGTGAAGTGAGACGATACTATAATTTTAGGGGGTAAATATGCAAATAAGCCATAATATTATGATTAGTTTACCACATCATGTCCAATAAAGGCCAGTTTGGTTCAAGTTTTGGAGGTTTGAAATGGGAAATCAATTTCATTCACACGTTTAGTAAGTACAGGGAAGGAAAATCAATTCCTGGCCCAAAGGAATCTGAAACCCTTATTGGGGGAGAAATGAAACTAAGGGTGGGCATTAAGACCGAAAATACCGAAACCATACCGTTCCGTGTCATTCCGTATCGTTTGGTCTCATTCCGTTTTACTGTTTTCAAATCCCGTACCGTACCGATTTCAAATGGGATGAGATCGATCCTGAAGGTTCAATACCGGGATGGTCTCGTCCCGTACCGATTAATTAAAAATTTATTTATTTCATTTAATGGGCCCAAATAACACTAAGCCCAATTCATTTTTTAACTTTCACCAAAAAACCCAACCCACACCCGTAAGGCCCGTGACTCCCAAATGACCTAAATGAGTAAATGCCTAATCCCAAATTCCCAATTTCTGAATAGACTTCAGAGTCTAACCCAACCCTCTCCCAACAGCAGCGGCCAGCACTCTCCCTAAGTGATTGAGTCCCAACTTCGCATCGCAGAAGCCGTCGCCGTGTTAGACCCCAGAAGCCGTCGCTGTCTTTCGTCGTCGCCGTCGACGTCGCACTAGCTTCTCTCGCCATCGCACCAGCTTCTCTCGCTTTCGCACCAGCCTAGCTCCCCCCTCGCATTGCACCATTGCGCGGCCTCTCTCCCCCTTGCATCGCACCACTACACCTTTCTTCTTTCTCCAACCCGTGCCCTCACTTTCTTCCCATCCCTTACTTTCTTTTCTTCTCTTCCTTTCTCTGCCTTCTCTATTCCTTCTCACTTCCTCCATCTCTCTCTCTAGCGACCAGCACCAGGCCAGCCACTCCAGCCACTCTCTTCATTCTCACTTCCTCCACCCCAACCACTCTCTTCATTCTCACTTCCTTCATCTCTCTCTCTCGCGACCAGCACCAAGCCAGCCACCTAGCCACCTCAAACTCGAGCCACCCAACCACCTCTAGCCCGCGCGCGACATAGCCCAGTCACCCACCTCGCCATCCGGCCACTTGCCCAGCCACCCAGCCATCTATTTTTCTTCTTTTCGTTTGGGACTGGGTTGGTACCGAACTGGTTTGGTCCAGGACGATACGGTACCAGAGCTCCAAAACGCCCACCCCGTCCCATACCGATCCCAAACCCAAAGCGTGATATGGGAACGGGATGAGGTTAGTCTCGTCCCCCCCCCCCCCCCCCCCCCC